>JAUKNK010000264.1:1002500-1105000 GCA_030765055.1 Mantis religiosa
TGGGGTAAGTGCAAGACCTATCACCGAGTAGCATAAGGGTAGCTTACCTTAATTATTTTTTGTTATTACGAGGGTGGGTATAAAAGTAATGCCTCCTATTTTTTTCCTTAAATAAGTAAGTTATGTAAAAACTTTGAATTCGGCGCAGTTCCTCAAACCTTCTTCTCCAATCCCCTGCAGTAGTAACTTCCTAAGTCAACAGGTGGCAGCACTGCATCCTCTTGCAAAATGGCTGACATCGACATTCGTATTAGACAGCGTTCTGCGATTGAATTTTTGACTGCGGAAGGTGAAACACCAATTCGCATTCACGAAAGGCTAAAAAATGTATATGGTGATGCAACGGTGGATGTCAGCACTACTAGACGATGGGTTCGTCGCTGTAACGAAGCTGAAGGACAAACAGCATTGGCAGATGAAAAGCGAAGCGGCAGGTCGGTGACTGCAGTGACTCTATGCAACATTCAGCAAGTCGATGACATCATTCATGGTGACCGTCGGGTAACAACAGGTGAATTGTGTCGCATTACCTCCCTCAGTAACGGCAGTGTGATGACGATTATTCAACAACTGGGTTACTCAAAAGTTTGTTCACGTTAGGTACCAAGAATGTTAACCGCCCAAAACAAAGAAACAAGGTAAGCAATAGCCTCCGAACACTTGCAGCGCTTCAGTTTGGAGGGAGAGGCGTTTCTGGAAGAAATTGTTACTGGAGACGAAACGTGGGTTCATTTTTTTAAACCTGAATCAAAGAGACAGTCAATGGAAAGGCATCAGACAACGTCATCGAAAAAAAAAAAACTCAGCGGTGTGCAGGGAAAGTTATGGCGACAGTGTTTTGGGATGCAGAGGGTGTGCTTATGATTCATTTTTTGAAGCAGGGATGCTTGAAAATGCTTGAACTATGAAAAAGCTGAAATCACGTCTTCGCCGAGTTCGCCCAACAAAAACTATGACGGATGTTCTTCTTTTGCATGACAATGCAAGATCACACACCAGGCGCTACACCACTGCAGAAATTGAGAAATTGGTATGGCAAGTGTTACCTCACTGACCTGGCACCATCAGACTTTCATCTGTTCGGGCCACTAAAGGAAGCTCACCGTGGGATTCATTTTAAAGATGAGGAGGCTGTGAAAACGTCCGTGCGTCAATGGCTTAGGAAGCAAGACCGTGTGTTTTACCACACTGGAATACATGTCCTAGTTAAAAGGTTGACCAAAACTGTGGAAAAGGTCGGAGATTATATTGAATAGTGGCAAATTAATCGTCAATGTTGTAGTTTTCAAGCTATGTGAATTGGATTCAATTTTCATGGCAATTAAAAGAGAAGAAATAAGAGGCATTACTTTTTGATCCACCCTGTGGTTTATAATAGATTTCAAGGTACATACCATTTTATACATATTTTAAAGGGCTCTCCCGTGATAATATTTTACAAATATTAGTATAAAATTATAGATGTTTGCTATTGAATGATACTGATGTGTTAATAACTCCTAAATTAATAGTATCTAACATTTAAATTTTATACAACAATGGGCGGGCGGAAATATCGCTATAAGTCCCACAAGTATTTTTATACCTCTTAGAAATAACAAGAAATGTTTAGGGAAATCTGTCTTGGAGATAAAATGAAATTACTTTATATATGTTTTTAGTCCATTTGAAAAGTGTAGGATACCGAAATACATATTTAACTTTTTATGTAAATTTGAGGAGGTTTTTTTTTTCGGCGAACGTATTGGAAAAGGAAAGAACGTTACATTGTCGCGAGATCCGTACTTCAAAAATGATTTCTCAGTTGCAGGAAGTGAATTTGTAAGAGCAGAAGATTGAATAAGGTCGTGGATTTCTTCCGGCGCTCCCCCCTTTTGAAGGGCTGGGAGAATGCTACATAATCGATATTGGCATGGGGGAGATAAAGGGGAGCTGATGACATAAAGGGGTAACTTGAGGGGGGAACAATGGACCCAAAATACAGAAGAGAGGCTAAAATAGTGGGAGAAAAATATGAAAGATTTTAGAGGAAGTGTGGGTATGTTTTGTGTTCCAATATGGAGCAGCAGACTGTGATGAAACAATCACCAAATTGGACCGTTGCTTTCACGCAGAGTAAGTGTCGGTTTTACAAACCAGAGAGATGTCTGTCACATTCTACTCATTAGTATCAAGTTAATTGGTAATCCGGCGTGTCTTTTGCGTGAACTCATTTAAAGACCTACTTGTCGATAATTGGGCACACAGAGAGGACACTAAACGCTAAAGATAACCTCCATTCATGTCATACAGAATATTAAAGTGTAATGCTTTCTCTCTACTTGATTCAAGTGTATTTTAACTACAGAATAAGATATAGGAATGTATATATTTTTATATTTACTGCAGTAAATTATTGGATTGGACTACGTTACGGCGGAGATTTGGCACAGAAGTCCAAAATTAGTGTACTGTGTCTATGTTCGCAAGTGGGGCACACCCGGGATGAAGGATGAAGCGATAGTAAAGTCTGTTTAGTTAACTCATGTGCACGTCGGCCGCTGCCTTTGACGAACCCATATAATCGTTTTACAACCCTGACCCTCCTTCTCCCAGTCCGTTCTGCAAGGTTGCCACCTTTCTCGATACGTCATGGATATCGTACGAGGTTTCGTCTAAATAAATTATCTTATGTCCATTACTGCGAAACTTTCTTAGTTTTGACGATATATATCGCCAAGCTGCAATTCTACTTGATTCCATAATAACCCTTAACTTATTCAAAGTGCGGTATTTTAAACCCAGCTCCTTTATGAGACCGCGCAAAGTGCAGTGTCCATAAGGAAAATTACAAATTGCTTGCAAATGTACGACCAATTCGTCTAAGGTGGACGCTCTCCCTTTTGCATAGAATCTATAAGTTTCTCAACGAATTAAATCGAATTTGAAATAATCTATTTTAGACAAACGTTTCCTTTTGTTTTCACTCTTGATCAGCATCTTTGGTATTCCTTTCGTCACAATATTTCTCACTGCATATCTGTGAATACCCAGAGTTTATCATCAGGTTCACTACACGACCCCTTACCAAGATTATTTGTCAGCAGATATTTATATGTGTTCAAAACAAGCTCTTGAATTTGTTTAGAAACAGTTCCCGTTATAACTTTGTTTTGTGAAGCTTTTTCAGTAACATAACTCGGCCCAGTTATTCACACTATTGTCATCACTTTGATTATTTTCACTTGACTGAAAGTTATCTACTACTTCATTTGCATTTACCACTGCAATTCCCTCCCACGGTCTCCACATCGTGACACACAACGAATTGCTGCACGTAATGAAACAGATCAACTGGAAGTTGGAACTTTGGCAACTGAGAGAGACTCCACGTGGAGTAAACATGCGACTGTCACTTCGAGAAAATCAGGGTTGTTACTGGTCCTCGACGACAGTGTTCCATTTCTGAAGTGTAGAGACAGAGTGGGCGGGAGAGTGAGTTCCCTTTGAGGGGCAAACTGCATACGCGTTCACTAAACAGACTTTACACAGAGGGCCGCCGACCCAAGGAGCCACCATAGTTCATAAGGGAGGGTTCCTTACACTTTACCAGTTGGAAATACCCCGGCAGACCAATTCAACCGATATCTATGGGTAGTCACTTTTCGCAAATGTGATATAGGCGATAAAGTGCGAAATTGTCTCAAATGCTATCTATATAAATAGGAAATCGAAGATTTTACCACAAAATTAACCTGGAATTCTCATATATCTTACATTTCCGCAATATCCATTTCTAGAATTAAAAAGCTGTATCCATTATGTAGAAAATGAAGCTAGCTACAGGGAAGCAATAAATATTACACAAATAAAAATATTCTTCTTTCTAATGGAAATCGATTTCAAAAGCAAATCGCTTTCGTCCTCAGTCCATCAAAAAGGAAACTCCGTTGTCAAGGAAGTCTCGGTTACCATGTTTTTTCCTATGTTTTGTTTGTTTTTTTTTTTTCTTTTTGTTTTAGCATTACCAACATCTGAAGACGAAACAAAACTAAAAAACAGAACTGCTGGTATGTCAAAATTCATTACGCGATGTTTATTTTTTAAAATAAGTATCTTTTACCAAACTATTAAATCTATGGGACCATTTAATTGTTTTAATAATTTAACTTCTGGATTTATTTCATGGTAAAATGACCAAAAATTATCTGCTACGGCCGATATATCACTTTATTTATATTTAATGTTACGAAAATGTTCTTTCATTATCGTTTTCAATCTACGTTTTGTCTTTCCAATATAAACCTGATCACAATCTAAACAAGTAATTTGATAAATACCAGATTTTTTACTATTAGGAATTTTATCTTTTTTAGAAAATTGTAGTAAATTTTTAATACCATACTTATTTTGAGGAACTAAAGTTATACCAACTTCTTTAAACATATCTTGAAAGTGTTTATTAACCCAAGTATGGTAAGAATTTTTTTAAAATTATAATCGTATTTTTTTTAAGAGTAGAAATATCATTAACAGTCTTTTAATATTTAAATTGTTCAATCTTCTTGTGTATAAAATCTTTATTATAACCATCAATTTAAGCAGTGTGTTTATATTCTTTATTAAATTCCTCTTTATTCAGGGGTATATTTATTAATCTATAACTTAAACTATTAACATCAGCAAATTGATGTGAAAAAGGGTTAAAACTTTTTTTAAGTAATTATCAATATGAATAGACTTCCTATAAATACCAAAATATAATTTTTTTTAATTTCTTATTATCTTCAAATCTAGAAAAGTAAGAAATCCATTAACTTCAATTAAAAATTAACAAAGAAAGTATTAACATTAATTTCTTAGTAGCAAATATTTATATTTGTGTAAGCTGTATTCATTGCTACAGAAAAAATCACAGCTTGGTCTGGAGTGCTCAATATTGATCTACCAGTCTCTTATACGTCCCATAATTTCTTACGCTGGTCCTGTATAGGATGTACATTCAACGACTTCAGGTTATACAAAACAAATTTCTCCGCAGTATTACAAAGGCTTCATGGTTCATTAGAAATGATCAACTCCATCAGGAACTTGGTATTCTTCCCATACATCTGTACTTCAAATTGATATCAAAGACATTCTTCGTTAGATTATCCGAAGTAACCTATGACATTGGACGACGAAATTTTGAAAGAACCGGATTGAAAAGAAAACTGCCTCAAGACATCCTACTCACTGATTCAGAAGATAGCGACTTTTCTCACTAATTCAAAGTATATCCTCTATTTTTCTCATAACACCACTGATGATAATCTAGCCTCGCATATCTAACCTCTCCTTTCAGTTGTTATCCATCTTATTTAATGTTATTGTATGTGTTAGTTATCCTGTTATATACTTTGTCTTTTATTATATTTCATTTAAGTGTGTTCTTAGTTGTTTTCTGTTTGTTTATATTATAAATGTATCATCTATTGTATATGTTATCAATGGGTTGTATAGCAATATTGCTGATCAACCAAATAATAAATTTTAAAAAAGAAGAAGACTTTACCAAGTAATTATTTTTCTCCAATGCTTCTTCTGGAAAACTTTAACTGAAGAGTGTATAAAACATTACAATGTTTGGAAAGTTATAAAGTAAGTGACCTCTTCTGGAATGTGGAAAGCAATCCTTCCAGCAAAATTACTCCATTCTTCCACCATTGCCCATATATGTTTGGCACCTGAAGCGAGTTCATTTGTTTCACAAAAGAAACCGCTCTTACAATGCCGAATGCCTTTCACAAATACATCTTCATAACCCAGTTACAGAAAATTTCAATCCTTGTCTCTGAAAGCCAATAGCAAACCTAATTTTAAAGAAGTAATAAACACATGTTCATTCCAGTTGGAGTACTTAGTTGCCAAAGTTCCGATTTCCATTGTTCTGTTCGGTTTTACACGCAACTTTCATTCATTGTATGCGTAGGTCACGTCAGTAAGTGCGAAGATGGTGAGAGCAAAATATCAAACAGCGGGCAGAGAATTATAAACATGGAAGTTTTTATATTAGTGACGGCGAAATTTTAATGTGAAAGTTCTGCAATCAGCGTCTGGACTGGCAAAAGAAAAAAGCTATAGACAAAACACGTCCGATGACAGAGACGTGTCAGTGCTAAATAAAGTTTCAAGAATAAGAGGAAAAACAATTGAAATGATACACAAAAAACTGAAGAGTGCAAAATCTGAAAAAGTAATTTTGTTGAAGACACGGTGAAGATGTTTTTGAAGAAGAAAACCCTTCTTCAGATAGACATCCAGCTTTTCGGAAATACTTCCAAAGTAAGTTTTGTTTTTCTATATGGTCGTATACCACGGAATTAAGAGATCATTTCCATATTTTAACTTCACTAAGCCATAAAGTTTATATAACTGAAAAGTTAAAACATTTAATTCAATTTAATGGTGTAAAATTACACAAAAATGTTGAGGGTGGTAATTTTAACTTTTGTAGCATAATAGAGACTAAAGGACTCGAACTTGAGTCATTTTAGCTAAATTTAATTCAATTTGGCGTTCAGGTATCCGCCAGGCTGCGGAGATCTGCCCAAGGCAAGCACATTGCGACATCAGTGTGGAGAAGCAATGAAGGCTGGAATAAAGAGGTATCTGCTAGCAAAACCCATTGTTGTAGTTGCAGACGAGATTTCAGACAGGCAGGGAAGATATGTTTTCACGGTTTTATTCCGAACAATGACCAGGCAAACCAGGACGTATTTCAAGATAGCTGTAGCTTTCTTGATAAAACAACTTGCAGCAGGGCAATCATCTGATACGAAAATGTCAGAACAGAATGTTCAAATATGTTCAATGCTTTCATTCAACAGTGTTACTGAATAATAAACCTAGGCTGATTTTGTGCAATTTTTTGTGCTAATTCTACATCAGCATAGATTTATGTTTCTTGTGTTATGCAGTATGCTTTAGTCTGTATCAGCTTGTTCTACATTTCCTTGTATTACTTTAACCTATATTAATGTAAAATAAATTGATAACTGATGCACATTTAACTCACTGTTAAACATTGTAAATCTAACAGTTCCATTTGGTACGTGATAGCTACATTGTTGTCATCGAGAGTGCTACACCTGACTGAACCCTCATATTCTGTACTCACTGCCCCATGTATATGGGCAACTTGGTACTATACGGCTCCTGCCTAATGTCACACGAACTGCAAGCCTTGCTCCCGCCTGAAATACGTCACAACTCTCGAAGCTGTCTTCCTTTGTATTATGTGATATGACTTAACCTTAGGGGACATAAATTTAAAAAACAAAATACTTGAAAGTTTGCCTTTCAGTAGTTTACGATTGTGTTGAAAGTAGAAAATTCTTTCCCTCAGTTCTCCGCAAAGATTCTGTCGGTAGGGTCAAATTTGGTTTGTTGTGAGAAGAAGGCCGTGAGTTAAATAATACTTGTATATAATGACGGGTCATTTGAATGTAAATATAACCAATACGACATTGTATATAACAAGTTCCTGGTTTGGTACAAGGTAAACAACATACAAATTAGATAGTCAACATGAAAAATTCAATGCCACGGCCGGGATTTGAAACACGGATGTCCTGGTTTCCATTCAGTCGCTCTAACGCATTGAGCTACCATGGCCAACATGCCGTCCTGACATTAAATTTTCCATTTGACACGACTATTTCCCCGGTAAACTACTAGGGGCTCTCGCATTCGAGATAAACAATTTGTGCCGAGTTACTATCGTAAGTACTTGGGATAAGCGATAAAGCTGTGAAAAAGGAATCACGACATCAACAAATACTACAAACTTATAGAATTTTTGAAACGTTTGTCTAAAGATTATCAGCCAAAATAATCCGAAATTCTATGCAAATAATTTTTCCCCATTTCAAAACGCAACAATGGGCTTGTCGTAAGTCATATATAAATAATTCAATTCCAACTTCCTACATAACTATTTTATTCACAACAAAACACTGTAAATGTAAGGATTGAAATCGTTTAAAGTTTGTGAGAGGGAAAGGCAATATCGATTCTTTCTGTAGGGACGTTTGCCATCCTTGCCTGGAGCATAATAAAAGTGTAACTGTAGACATGCTACGACTGCCTCAACTATTCACATCAAGAAATGATGTACGAGGCAGAAGGATGGCCAGAGTGAACAAAAAGGAGTAAGACATCTTAAGCGAGACCGTTTTTCCTCGTCTCTTTCCCTCCAGACAGACAGGTTCTTCAGAAGAGGGTGGTGAAACGAGGGGGAGCAAAGAATGTCATCAGTGCAGCATTTCCTTAGTGTTTAGGGGCCACTGTTATCCAGAGAGTGATAGGAAGATGGTTCTGGGGGGCGGATCTGCGGTTAGCTTTTCCGGAAGGGGAGGTGGCCGTTATGGCTAACCACTTCCACAACTTACCTTGCAACAAAAAAGGTTGCGAAGCAATATCGTAAACACAGAGCTTCCTGCAAGACTTGACTTCCCTTGCAGACAGTATACACCTGAGCGACCTCAACTTCCTCTCTTGTGGTTGGCCAATCACTGTAGCAAATCGTGATTTTTACACATTTCTTCTCGCCAATTTTTACGAGGGCTGTTCAACAATTATTTTTTTTTTTTTTTTGACAAATGTTTACTCAACCTCATACTTTTTATGGTCCTTCTCAAACTAGTCTCCCCTGAATGCGATACACTTGTCCCAGCGTTTCTGCCAGTCTTCAAAGACATGCTGGAAACTATTTTTGAAAGGTCCTTCAAAATCGCCGCTGCAGCCTTCACCACTGCTTCTGATGATGGATAATGCCTCCCACGTAGGCGTTTCTTCAAGTTAGGGAATAACAAAAAAGTCACATGGGGCTAAATCCAGACTATAAGTAGGGTGAGGGATGCACTTCATGCAACGACATTGACAATATGCGGCCGCGCATTGTCGTGGTGAAGCATCCAGCCTGCTTCACGGAAAGGTGATCTTTTGCGCCTTATATGGACTTGCAATGTTTTCAGGACATCCCTGTAGTATTGTCGAGTTACTGATGTGTGTGCAGGTACAACATGCTGATAAACCATTCCATGAATATTAAAGAATGAGATAACCTTAACTTTCCCAGCAGAAGCAACCAATTTTGTTTTTTCGGGGTTAGTGATGAAGGAGCTTTCCTCACTGAAGGATATGTAGTTTTTTAATAAACGAATTTACTTCGGAGTATAAAAGTTATTAAATATTTTATTTATTTAAGTATTTTTGTATTTAATTTTAAAGGGATTAGTTTTTAAAAATGTAATTACAATAATAATTTAATTAGAGGATTTTTGAGCTTTGCTGTTTGCTCTCAGGATCAAAATGATGTAGCCAAGTTTCATCAGCAGTGATTACGTTTGAAAGAAACTCCGGATCTTCCTCTAACATCAAGTTTAACTGCATGTGAATGTCCTTTTGTTCGGGAATCAACAGTCTTGGAACCCATCGTGCACAAACACGTCTCATATGTAATGTTTCTGTCACCAACGTGTGTGTGACACCCAATGAAATGTTCAGTATTTCAGAAAGTGATCTTAAGGTAATTCGTCGATCCTCTCTCACAATGGTAAAGTCTGTCTACTCAACGCCAGTGCACGGGGCCGCTTTCTTTGAGGAACCCTCATAATCGTTTTACAACATGGACCCTTCTCCTGACGGTCCTCTCTACAAGGTTGCAATATTTTAACATCACCGTCTTGCACCTAATGAAACAGAACAACTGGAAGTTGGAACTTTGGCAACTGAGACTCCACGCGGAGTAGACATGCAACTGTCATTTTCAGAAAATCAGGGTTGCTATTGGTCCCCAACGCCTGTGTTCCATTTATGAAGTGAGGAGATAGATTTATGACGGTCATTAGTGGGCGGGCGGCTCAGGTTCCTTTGACTCGGAACTGCACATGCGTTAAGTAAACGGACTTTAGCAGCAGTGTTCATGTTTTCTTCCGTAAGAGCAGTAACTGGAGCACCGGCTCCACCTTCCATTACAATTTATTCTCTCCCCTCTTTAAACATTTTAAACCACCTTCGAGCTGTGCTGTAGGAAGAACAGACTCTCCATAGGCCTCCTGTAACATTGTATAGGCCTCAACTGAAGATTTGTTGAGACGAAAGCAGAATTTCAAAGCCGCATATTGTTCCTTGCGTGTTTCTTCCATTGCAGCGGTAGGTGATACTCAACATGTCTGAACTTGCCTGGTTCTCACAGGCGGGAACCAGGAGTGCCAATAGTGAAACTACTACGGCGTGTTTGTTTCACATTAAGCTAACAGAATATAAAAAATTGAATTTTAGTGCGAAAAATTCTTTAGTTACCTCACGGCTTTGGATTGTTTAACCCGTTCCGGCTCCAAATTTGTCCACCCATTTCTTCTTCGGTCTTCACTGGTTTCTTCTCCCTATCGGTTTATAGTTTAAGGCCATTTTTGGTACTCTGTTATTATTCATCCTCTGAACATGTTCTTTCCATTGATTTCTATTTCTTTCAATAGTATGGTTTATTTCTTCTACTTTTAATTCTGCCCTAATATCCTAACTACGTTTTTTATCAATTTTAGTATATCCAGCTATTGCTCTTATGAATTTCATTTCTGATGTCTGTATTCTCGTACTGTTTCTTTTCGTTAGTGTCCATGTTTCTGATCCATAGATCAGAGTTGATATTGCCATTGTTCTGTATAGTTTTATTATAGAGTCGTTTCTTGCTTTACTTTTTAATGTTCTTTTTATTGTGCCTGTTATATAGTTAAATTTATTTATTTTCTCTATTATATAAGCTTCCCCTTGGTACGAGATATTACATCCTAAATACTTAAAGTGTGATTTCTGCTCAATTATTATGTTATCTAACACTATTTTTGATCTTACTGGATTAATTCCTTTAAATGACATTTTTTGGATTTATTTACTGATATTTTAATTCCATATTCTGTAGCAATTTTATCTAGACTATGCGTAAAAATTATGACCGTAGAAAAATTATAATAATTCTTTATTGTCGCCAGAAAAGCTTCAGGTCTTACGTTAATGGTTGCAAATAAAACAGTTAAAACAAAAGTGCTAATAAAATGGTTATTTAAATAAAAATAGTTAAAAGGGCAAAAAGGACAAATAAAACAGTTTTTCCTCAACTTCCTAGCCCTATTAATCACCAACTCCGGAAGTCTCGTTTCGAAGAGCATCAAGAGAAACTAAAGTAACTAGAATTTCAACAATTCCTTTTGTATGAATGCGCCTCTGATGTATTCTTTGTTGCAATCGATGATGAAAGTGAACAATGTATAACTCAGTGGGGAGATGCGATACAGTGACATGACGGAATACACGACGATAAATTATATTCTTTTATCTTTCCATTTTTATTTCAGTTTTCCAATAACCTTCGCTTGGCATTGCGTCGAGCTAAATGTCAACCTACCGGGGTCATCTCTGATTTGCTGATGAAAAACATTATTTGTGTTTGTGCATGTGAAAGCTACGCTCATTTATGTGGTAGATCTGCACTAAAAATGGAGAAAAAAAAAAGAAAGAATGACGGCATTCGATAAGTCCGCATGCAGTCAGTTTGAATGGGCAACGGTGTTCCTTGCCTCGATATGAAGTGACTGTATAAAACAAATGCAAGCTAGTAAATGATGCTTTAAGAATATTAGAACTCACAACTATCCTATGTCCAAGAGAGAATAAAGTACTGTATCACTCCGCGGCCACGTGCTTTCGGAATGACAGTACTGTTATCGCTTCGTTAAGTATAATATAATTATGTATTAATAATATAAATATGCATTTTCAACACAAAAATACGTATTTATTCAAGCCAACCGCTTAATCACTTCGTTAAGTATAATATTAATATGAATTAATAATATGAATATGCATTTTCAACACGAAAACACGTATTCATTCAAACCAACCGGTTAATCGCTTCGTTAAATAAAATATTAATATGTATTAATAATATGAATATGCATTTTCAACACAAAACACGTATTTATTCAAGCCAACCGGTTAATCGCTTCGTTAAATAAAATATTAATATGTATTAATAATATAAATATGCATTTTCAACACGAAAACACGTATTCATTCAAACCAACCGCTTAATCGCTTCGTTAAATAAAATATTAATATGTATTAATAATATAAATATGCATTTTCAACACAAAAAACACGTATTTATTCAAGCCAACCGCTTAATCACTTCGTTAAGTATAATATTAATATGTATTAATAATATCAACATGCATTTCAACACAAAAACACGTATTTATTCAAGCAAACCGCTTAATCACTTCGTTAAGTATAATATTAATATGTATCAATAATATAAATATGCATTTTCAACACAAAAAACACGTATTTATTCAAGCCAACAGCTTAATCTCTTCGTTAAGTATAATATTAATATGTATTAATAATATAAATATGCATTTTCAACACAAAAACACGTATTTATTCAAGCCAACCGCTTAATTACTTCGTTAAGTATAATATAATTATGTATTAATAATATAAATACGCATTTTCAACACAAAAACACGTATTTATTCAAGCCAACCGCTTAATTACTTCGTTAAGTATAATATTAATATGTATTAATAATATAAATATGCATTTTCAACACAAAAATCACGTATTTATTCAAGCCAACAGCTTAATCGCTTCGTTAAGTATAATATTAATATGTATTAATAATATGAATATGCATTTTCAACACAAAAACACGTATTTATTCTAACCAACCGCTTAATCGCTTCGTTAAGTATAATATTAATATGTATTAATAATATGAATATGCATTTTCAACACAAAAACACGTATTTATTCTAACCAACCGTTTAATCGCTTCGTTAAGTATAATATTAATATGTATTAATAATATAAATATGCATTTTCAACACAAAACACGTATTTATTCAAGCCAACCGCTTAATCACTTCGTTATGTATAATATTAATATGTATTAATAATATAAATATGCATTTTCAACACAAAACACGTATTTATTCAAGCCAACCGCTTAATCACTTCGTTATGTATAATATTAATATGTATTAATAATATAAATATGCATTTTCAACAGAAAAACACGTATTTATTCAAGCCAACCGCTTAATCACTTCGTTAAGTATAATATTAATATGTATTAATAATATAAATATGCATTTTCAACACAAAAAACACGTATTTATTCAAGCAAACCGCTTAATCACTTCGTTAAGTATAATATTAATATGTATTAATAATATAAATATGCATTTTCAACACAAAAAACACGTATTTATTCAAGCCAACAGCTTAATCTCTTCGTTAAGTATAATATTAATATGTATTAATAATATAAATATGCATTTTCAACACAAAAACACGTATTTATTCAAGCCAACCGCTTAATTACTTCGTTAAGTATAATATAATTATGTATTAATAATATAAATACGCATTTTCAACACAAAAACACGTATTTATTCAAGCCAACCGCTTAATTACTTCGTTAAGTATAATATTAATATGTATTAATAATATAAATATGCATTTTCAACACAAAAACACGTATTTATTCAAGCCAACCGCTTAATTACTTCGTTAAGTATAATATAATTATGTATTAATAATATAAATACGCATTTTCAACACAAAAACACGTATTTATTCAAGCCAACCGCTTAATTACTTCGTTAAGTATAATATTAATATGTATTAATAATATAAATATGCATTTTCAACACAAAAATCACGTATTTATTTAAGCCAACAGCTTAATCGCTTCGTTAAGTATAATATTAATATGTATTAATAATATGAATATGCATTTTCAACACAAAACACGTATTTATTCAAGCCAACCGCTTAATCACTTCGTTATGTATAATATTAATATGTATTAATAATATAAATATGCATTTTCAACACAAAACACGTATTTATTCAAGCCAACCGCTTAATCACTTCGTTATGTATAATATTAATATGTATTAATAATATAAATATGCGTTTTCAACAGAAAAACACGTATTTATTCAATCCTACCGCTTAATCGCTTCGTTATGTATAATATTAATATGTATTAATAATATAAATATGCATTTTCAACACAAAACACGTATTTATTCAAGTCAACCGCTTAATCGCTTCGTTAAATATACAAGGGGCGTCCAGAAAGTAAGTTCTGTTTCAATTTATCCCCGCTGCAGCGCTGTGATCGCAGTTCCGCACATGCGCGGTAGGTGCTCTGTATTAAGGAGAAGAAACCTGTGCCATTGTGAGATCGCTGTCAGCCAAGTACGCGTTGTTGTGCTTGTTTACAATGTCGGTGTTGATTGAAAATCCCGCCGCTTGTGAAAGCAGATGTTTATTGTGTGTGTGTGTGTGTGTGTGTGTGTGTGTGTGTGTGTGTGTGTGTGTGTGTGTGTGTGTGTGTGTGTGTGTGTGTGTGTGTGTAGTGTAGTGTTTAACGCCCGCTTTTACTACATACGGCACCGTAGGTGATGACACTGATGATAATGAGATGAAGATGGAGCACCGGTGGAATGAGATGGCGGGGGAAACCGGAGATCCTGGAGAAAACCCGCCCCAGCGCCGTATTTTCCACCACAAATCTCACTTTTCAGTCGCCTGGGATCAAACCTGGGCTGCCTTGTTCAGATGTATATTCCGAGACACTTAGGAATACAGAATAAGCGCCGAGCAATTCTGTCAAAATGTGTTGTTTCTGCACGACAACGCAGGACTACACACTGCAAATGCGACGTAAAACGTCCTGCAGAGATTTGGCTGGGACGTGTTTGACCAGCCCCGTACAGCCCTGACCTCACTCCTAGCGACTTTCATCTGCTTTTACATCTCAAATCTTTCCTTGGCGGTCAACATTTCAACAATGACGAAGAGCTTAAAGAAAATGTTTCCAACTAGTTGAACACACAGGTGGCAAACTTATATGAAGAAGGTATACAAAAACTTGTACCTCGCTATGACAAATGCTTGCGAAATTTCAGCAGTTATGTGGAAAAGTAGTTTAAGAGTTGTAGAATTTTGTGCAATAAATAATTTGTCTGTAGCTGTACACATTTTAATTGTATTACCAAACAGAACTTACTTTCTGGACGTACCTCATATTAATATAAATGTTCGACACTAAAGGCACACTTTTCGAGCTAAGTATCACGCAGAACACTATTAATGTCCATGAAGATTAACTGATAGTTACGTCAATTGCATTCCTCTAATCTGACCGACCGACAGACCGTCCGAAGATAAAATAAAAACACTCAACTATTTAAAGCACATAAAAACTCATCCCAGTACTAAAAATTTAAAATATCTAAAATTAATAAATATAAAATACAAGTCAGACTTGTTTATTAAAACCGATTTTAAAAACAAACCGCAGAACTTTATCCACGGCCACTGGGTCGTCACCTAAAACACCGAGCAAGTTACTGCTTAGGCCCAAAGACTGGCGAACGCGGGTGTACTGCGGGCAATCCAGTAATATATGCCGCACAGTGAGGCGTACTGCACACGGAGCACACACAGGGGCCGGTTCCCCTCTTAACAGATGACCATGAGTCGCACGTGTGTGCCCAATTCTCAGCCGGGTGAGTATCACCTCGGCCCGCCGGTTATCCCTGCAGGAAGTTGGCCAGGGTTGTACGCTCTTCTTTATCGCCCGGAGTTCTGTGTCTTCCAAAGCTGTCCAGGATTGCTGCCAAGCCGATAGCAGTTGGCGACGGAAAAAACGTTGCACATCATGGTATGGCACCGTAGTTGTTAAACTCCGGGGCAAACGGCAAGCGAACTTAGCAGCCGCGTCCGCCTCCTCGTTCCCTGAAATCCCCACATGGCCTGGGGTCCAAGTAAAAACAAAATGGTATCCGCGACTGAGCATTTGCGAGATCTGGGCCTGTATTTTTAAAACAAGGGTGTGAGCGGCAGTGTGCTGTTGCAAGGCCTGAAGAGCACTTAGAGAGTCAGTACAGACAATAAAAGAGCCAGGAGCTAACTTACAAATAAAAAGGAACAAATAGAAGATGGCATACATCTCTGCGGAGAAAACTGAAGTGGAGTCCAGAAGGCGAAATTTATGAGCCTCACCGTTAGTGAAGAACGCGCAACCCGTAGTGCTACCTAACTGAGAACCGTCTGTAAAGACCGGAACATAATTAGGGTAACGGCTTCGTAGTTCAGCAAAAAGTTCTTGGAACACCGAATGTGGAGTAGCGAGTCTAGAGTTGCTTGAAAGAGCGAGATCGAACCGCGCACGATCGAGCTGCCATGCAGGATAAGAGCAGATGGACGACCTCTCCACACGAGGCATTCGGAGGCCATGCGAATGTAGGAGATCCCGATATCTTATTCCCATGGGGCGTGTCCGAGAACCAGGGCGCATATAACGGTGGACTAAATCTGGACAGAGAACTGGTTTAAAACAAGGATGATTGGGATAACTTGCCATCTTCGAGACGTATGAGCAGAGTAACAGAGAGCGACGAATATAGAGTGGAGGTTCGCCTGATTCTGCATACAGGCAGTCGACTCGACTGGTGCGGAAAGCTCCTGTGGCAAGGCGGATGCCTGTGTGATGCACGGTGTCTAAAAGGCGAAGTTTAGAGGCGGTCGCTGCGCCATAAATAAAACTGCCGTACACTCACTCACCCCGTCCGAAGTGCTGGCTGGCTGTATAACAGAAATATGGCTTCTTAGTTTAACAAGAGATTTAACACGAGTGTGAAGCTAACACTTGTTGGTGCAATGCAATTTTTGTTATAACTATTGTTAACCCGTGTTAAGTCTTAACAGCTGTTGGCGAAATCGGGCAAAATCCTAACGTTTTACTTTTCTGACATCTCTAAGGGGTCAAACAAGTGATATTTTACTCAAAATCTAAAGCCACCTTTGAAAAAAGATGCACATAAAGAATCATTGTGACTCACATGGGAGACACACACGTCCCAGTTTTACACTGCGAGCGTAATCAGTTCAAAAATGCCACCGAAATTTGAAGCAAGAGGATCAATTTGGGGCTGGTCCATGGAAGCGAGTTTTATCACTCATGCTGCGCTCTGTACCACTTATCATTCCACGCCCCCTCCTCCCCTCCTGCTTTTCTGTTGTTCGCTGTGCAGAAAATGGAGATAGAACGAACTGCTCGTAATTACAACCGTGATTTGGCACCAGAAGAGAGCCATTTATGCAATTTGATGCGGTTTCAAGGGAATGTGGAATGTATGTAGTGAGAGACATAAATTGTACTCATAGAACAGTGACAATTTTTGCCTAATACCAACCCTCTAGAAAAAAAATATATATCCTATGTGTTACACATGCATGACTTTCTTTAATCTTGTACAAACTATACTTACAAACATTCCTCGATCTACTTCATGTGAATCGTATTGATAATTTTCTTGTGCATAAACTGCAAATATGGGAATACTATACTGCCAGACAGTGAACAGAGACTCCCATAAAATATCGAACAAAGCAGAGTAATAAGTTTTGAAAGTGAAAATCAACATTTGGTACATGGTTCGTTCTTATAAGAAAATAAATGTTATTTCACATAAAAATTATATAATGCGTGCATTTTGAAGAATTAAAAGCAAATATGACATTTTTTGCCCTCAAAATGTTCGGACATAGTTGAGTCTAGAGGTTCTACTCCCATTAGTCCTGGAACTGTAGGACCAAGACCCGGGCCTCTTTCAACCAGGGAGTATCCGAGCTGTCCCAAAGGGCGCCCGCCGTCCTCCGTGAGGCTTTCCATAGTGCAAGACCTGGGTTACTAGCAAGGCCCCCCCATCTGGTCCAAGGTCACAAGACGGGATAGAAGTTGATACGCCACTTACGCGGGCCAACCCCCAAAAATGGAAGGCTACCGATATGACCTCGCTGGGGCCGCCTGGCGATTTAGCACGCCTTCTACTAGCTCTGCAGTCTAGTACCCGGGAATATTGATGGCTTCCCTCAACCCCGTCCGGAGACGTAATTGACCTCCCACGGGTATCGGGAACCACTGCCCCCTCGAGACCAACCCAATCCGAACTACTCCTAAAGGGAGGGCCTCGAATGTTCGGCCCCAGGTTCCTCTAGTAACGTCAGAGGTACCACGAGTGCTAGGGGTCTGCAGCGCTCGCACCACGGCAGCTGAAGGGGACGGAACCCCTCCCCTACGGAAAGTGTTCGGACAAATCGGACGATGAATGAAATGACGTTCAAATAAGTACAGGGTACATAGAGCTAAAGTTACTAGACATTCACCTTTCTGGATAAGAGAAAACCTCCAACGTTAAGTCATATCGGACGATGAATGAAATGATGTTCAAATAAGTACAGGGTACATAGAGCTTAGAGTTACCAGACATTCATCTTTCAGGATAAGAGAAAACCTCCAACGTTAAGTCATATCGGACGATGAATGAAATGATGTTCAAATAAGTACAGGGTACATAGAGCTTAGAGTTACCAGACATTCATCTTTCAGGATAAGAGAAAACCTCCAACGTTAAGTCATATCGGACGATGAATGAAATGATGTTCAAATGAGTACAGGGTCCATAGAGCTTAGAATCTCCAGACATTGACCTCTCAGGATAAGAGAAAAGCTCCGTTAAGTCATATTGGACGAGGAATGAAATGATGTTCAAATGAGTACAGGGTACAAAGAGCTAAAGTTACTAGACATTCACCTTTCTGGATAAGAGAAAACCTCCAACGTTAGCACATATCGCACGATATATAAATGAAGTTCAAATGAGTACAGGGTACATAGAGCTTCGAGTTACCAGACATTCATCTATCAGAATAAGGGAAAACCTCCAACGTTAAGTCATATCGGACGATGAATGAAATGATGTTCAAATGAGTACAGGGTACAAAGAGCTAAAGTTATTAGACATTCACCTTTCTGGATAAGAGAAAACCTCCAACGTTAGCTCATATCGCACGATATATAAATGAAGCTCAAATGAGTACAGGGTACATAGAGCTTCGAGTTACCAGACATTCATCTTTCAGAATAAGGGAAAACCTCCAACGTTAAGTCATATCGGACGATGAATGAAATGATGTTCAAATGAGTACAGGGTCCATAGAGCTTAGAATCTCCAGACATTGACCTCTCAGGATAAGAGAAAAGCTCCGTTAAGTCATATTGGACGAGGAATGAAATGATGTTCAAATGAGTACAGGGTACAAAGAGCTAAAGTTACTAGACATTCACCTTTCAGGATAAGAGAAAACCTCCAACGTTAAGTCATATCGGACGAGGAATGAAATGATGTTCAAATAAGTACAGGGTACAAAGAGCTAAAGTTACTAGACATTCACCTTTCAGGATAAGAGAAAACCTCCAACGTTAAGTCATATCGGACGATGAATGAAATGATGTTCAAATGAGTACAGGGTACAAAGAGCTAAAGTTACTAGACATTCACCTTTCAGGATAAGAGAAAACCTCCAACGTTAAGTCATATTGGACGAGGAATGAAATGATGTTCAAATGAGTACAGGGTACAAAGAGCTAAAGTTACTAGACATTCACCTTTCTGGATAAGAGAAAACCTCCAACGTTAAGTCATATCGGACGAGGAATGAAATGATGTTCAAATAAGTACAGGGTACAAAGAGCTAAAGTTACTAGACATTCACCTTTCAGGATAAGAGAAAACCTCCAACGTTAAGTCATATCGGACGATGAATGAAATGATGTTCAAATGAGTACAGGGTACATAGAGCTTAGAGTTACCAGACATTCATCTTTCAGGATAAGAGAAAACCTCCAACGTTAAGTCATATCGGACGATGAATGAAATGATGTTCAAATGAGTACAGGGTCCATAGAGCTTAGAATCTCCAGACATTGACCTCTCAGGATAAGAGAAAAGCTCCGTTAAGTCATATTGGACGAGGAATGAAATGATGTTCAAATGAGTACAGGGTACAAAGAGCTAAAGTTACTAGACATTCACCTTTCAGGATAAGAGAAAACCTCCAACGTTAAGTCATATCTGACGAGGAATGAAATGATGTTCAAATGAGTACAGGGTACATAGAGCTTAGAGTTACCAGACATTCATCTTTCAGGATAAGAGAAAACCTCCAACGTTAAGTCATATCGGACGATGAATGAAATGATGTTCAAATGAGTACAGGGTACATAGAGCTTAGAGTTACCAGACATTCACCTTTCTGGATAAGAGAAAACCTCCAACGTTAGCTCATATCGCACGATATATAAATGAAGCTCAAATGAGTACAGGGTACATAGAGCTTCGAGTTACCAGACATTCATCTTTCAGAATAAGGGAAAACCTCCAACGTTAAGTCATATCTGACGAGGAATGAAATGATGTTCAAATGAGTACAGGGTACATAGAGCTTAGAGTTACCAGACATTCATCTTTCAGGATAAGAGAAAACCTCCAACGTTAAGTCATATCGGACGATGAATGAAATGATGTTCAAATGAGTACAGGGTACATAGAGCTTAGAGTTACCAGACATTCATCTTTCAGGATAAGAGAAAACCTCCAACGTTAAGTCATATCGGACGATGAATGAAATGATGTTCAAATGAGTACAGGGTACAAAGAGCTAAAGTTACTAGACATTCACCTTTCTGGATAAGAGAAAACCTCCAACGTTAGCTCATATCGCACGATATATAAATGAAGCTCAAATGAGTACAGGGTACATAGAGCTTCGAGTTACCAGACATTCATCTTTCAGAATAAGGGAAAACCTCCAACGTTAAGTCATATCGGACGATGAATGAAATGATGTTCAAATGAGTACAGGGTCCATAGAGCTTAGAATCTCCAGACATTGACCTCTCAGATTAAGAGAAAAGCTCCGTTAAGTCATATTGGACGAGGAATGAAATGATGTTCAAATGAGTACAGGGTACAAAGAGCTAAAGTTACTAGACATTTACCTTTCAGGATAAGAGAAAACCTCCAACGTTAAGTCATATCGGACGATGAATGAAATGATGTTCAAATGAGTACAGGGTACAAAGAGCTAAAGTTACTAGACATTCACCTTTCAGGATAAGAGAAAACCTCCAACGTTAAGTCATATTGGACGAGGAATGAAATGATGTTCAAATGAGTACAGGGTACAAAGAGCTAAAGTTACTAGACATTCACCTTTCTGGATAAGAGAAAACCTCCAACGTTAAGTCATATCGGACGAGGAATGAAATGATGTTCAAATAAGTACAGGGTACAAAGAGCTAAAGTTACTAGACATTCACCTTTCAGGATAAGAGAAAACCTCCAACGTTAAGGCATATCGGACGATGAATGAAATGATGTTCAAATGAGTACAGGGTACATAGAGCTTAGAGTTACCAGACATTCATCTTTCAGGATAAGAGAAAACCTCCAACGTTAAGTCATATCGGACGATGAATGAAATGATGTTCAAATGAGTACAGGGTCCATAGAGCTTAGAATCTCCAGACATTGACCTCTCAGGATAAGAGAAAAGCTCCGTTAAGTCATATTGGACGAGGAATGAAATGATGTTCAAATGAGTACAGGGTACAAAGAGCTAAAGTTACTAGACATTCACCTTTCAGGATAAGAGAAAACCTCCAACGTTAAGTCATATCTGACGAGGAATGAAATGATGTTCAAATGAGTACTGGGTACATAGAGCTTAGAGTTACCAGACATTCATCTTTCAGGATAAGAGAAAACCTCCAACGTTAAGTCATATCGGACGATGAATTAAATGATGTTCAAATGAGTACAGGGTACACAGAGCTTAAGTTACCAGACATTCACCTTTCAGGATAAGAGAAAAGCTCCGTTAAGTCATATTGGACGAGGAATGAAATGAAGTTCAGATGAGCCCAGGGTACAAAACGCTTAGAATTTCCAGACATTGGCCTCTTAGGATCAGAGAAAAGCTCCGTTAAGTCATATCGGATGAGCAATGAAATGAAGTTCAGATGAGCCCAGGGTACATAGAGCTTAGAATTTCCAGACATTGACCTCTCAGGATAAGAGAAAAGCTCCGTTAAGTCATATTGGACGAGGAATGAAATGAAGTTCAGATGAGCCCAGGGTACAAAACGCTTAGAATTTCCAGACATTGGTCTCTTAGGATCAGAGAAAAGCTCCGTTAAGTCATATCGGATGAGCAATGAAATGAAGTTCAGATGAGCCCAGGGTACATAGAGCTTAGAATTTCCAGACATTGACCTCTCAGGATAAGAGAAAAGCTCCGTTAAGTCATATTGGACGAGGAATGAAATGAAGTTCAGATGAGCCCAGGGTACATAGAGCTTAGATTTTCCAGACATTGACCTCTCAGGATAAGAGAAAAGCTCCGTTAAGTCATATTGGACGAGGAATGAAATGAAGTTCAGATGAGCCCAGGGTACATAGAGCTTAGAATTTCCAGACATTGACCTCTCAGGATCAGAGAAAAGCTCCGTTAAGTCATATCGGATGAGGAATGAAATGAAGTTCAGATGAGCCGAGGGTACATAGAGCTTAGAACTTCCAGACATTGACCTCTCAGGATAAGAGAAAAGCTCCGTTAAGTCATATTGGACGAGGAATGAAATGAAGTTCAGATGAGCCCAGGGTACATAGAGCTTAGAATTTCCAGACATTGGCCTCTTAGGATCAGAGAAAAGCTCCGTTAAGTCATATCGGATGAGGAATGAAATGAAGTTCAGATGAGCCCAGGGTACATAGAGCTTAGAATTTCCAGACATTGGCCTCTTAGGATCAGAGAAAAGCTCCGTTAAGTCATATCGGATGAGGAATGAAATGAAGTTCAGATGAGCCGAGGGTACATAGAGCTTAGAATTTCCAGACATTGACCTCTTAGGATCAGAGAAAAGCTCCGTTAAGTCATATTGGACGAGGAATGAAATGAAGTTCAGATGAGCCCAGGGTACATAGAGCTTAGAATTTCCAGACATTGACCTCTCAGGATAAGAGAAAAGCTCCGTTAAGTCATATTGGACGAGGAATGAAATGATGTTCAAATGAGTACAGGGTACAAAGAGCTAAAGTTACTAGACATTCACCTTTCAGGATAAGAGAAAACCTCCAACGTTAAGTCATATCGGACGATGAATGAAATGATGTTCAGATGAGTACAGGGTACATAGAGTTTAGAGCTATCAGACATTCATCTTTCAGGATAAGAGAAAACCTCCAACGTTAAGTCATATCGGACGATGAATGAAATGATGTTCAAATGAGTACATGGTACATAGAGCTTAGAGTAACCAGACATTCATCTTTCTGGATAAGAGAAAACCTCCAACGTTAGCTCATTTTCGCACGATATATAAATGAAGTTCAAATGAGTACAGGGTACATAGAGCTTCGAGTTACCAGACATTCATCTTTCAGAATAAGGGAAAACCTCCAACGTTAAGTCATATCGGACGATGAATGAAATGATGTTCAAATGAGTACAGGGTCCATAGAGCTTAGAGTTACCAGAAATTGACCTCTCAGGATAAGAGAAAAGCTCCGTTAAGTCATATTGGACGAGGAATGAAATGATGTTCAAATGAGTACAGGGTACAAAGAGCTAAAGTTACTAGACATTCACCTTTCAGGATTAGAGAAAACCTCCAACGTTAAGTCATATCGGACGATGAATGAAATGATGTTCAAATGAGTACAGGGTCCATAGAGCTTAGAGTTACCAGACATTGACCTCTCAAGATAAGAGAAAAGCTCCGTTAAGTCATATTGGACGAGGAATGAAATGATGTTCAAATGAGTACAGGGTACAAAGAGCTAAAGTTACTAGACATTCACCTTTCAGGATAAGAGAAAACCTCCAACGTTAAGTCATATCGGACGATGAATGAAATGATGTTCAAATGAGTACAGGGTCCATAGAGCTTAGAGTTACCAGACATTGACCTCTCAGGATAAGAGAAAAGCTCCGTTAAGTCATATTGGACGAGGAATGAAATGATGTTCAAATGAGTACAGGGTACAAAGAGCTAAAGTTACTAGACATTCACCTTTCAGGATAAGAGAAAACCTCCAACGTTAAGTCATATCGGACGATGAATGAAATGATGTTCAAATGAGTACAGGGTACATAGAGCTTAGAGTTACCAGACATTCATCTTTCAGGATAAGAGAAAACCTCCAACGTTAAGTCATATCGGACGATGAATGAAATGATGTTCAAATGAGTACAGGGTACACAGAGCTAAAGTTACTAGACATTCACCTTTCAGGATAAGAGAAAACCTCCAACGTTAAGTCATATCGGACGAGGAATGAAATGATGTTCAAATGAGTACAGGGTACAAAGAGCTAAAGTTACTAGACATTCACCTTTCAGGATAAGAGAAAACCTCCAACGTTAAGTCATATCGAACGGTGAATGAAATGAAGTTCTAATGAGGACAGGGTACATAGGGCTTAGAGTTCCCAGACATTCGTCTTTCAGGATAAGAGAAAACCTCCAACGTTAAGTCATATCGGACGATGAATGAAATGATGTTCAAATGAGTACAGGGTACATAGAGCTTAGAGTTACCAGACATTCATCTTTCAGGATAAGAGAAAACCTCCAACGTTAAGTCATATCGGACGATGAATGAAATGATGTTCAAATGAGTACAGGGTACACAGAGCTTAAGTTACCAGACATTCACCTTTCAGGATAAGAGAAAAGCTCCGTTAAGTCATATTGGACGAGGAATGAAATGAAGTTCAGATGAGCCCAGGGTACATAAAGCTTAGAATTTCCAGACATTGACCTCTCAGGATCAGAGAAAAGCTCCGTTAAGTCATATCGGATGAGCAATGAAATGAAGTTCAGATGAGCCCAGGGTACATAGAGCTTAGAATTTCCAGACATTGACCTCTCAGGATAAGAGAAAAGCTCCGTTTAGTCATATTGGACGAGGAATGAAATGAAGTTCAGATGAGCCCAGGGTACATAGAGCTTAGAATTTCCAGACATTGACCTCTCAGGATCAGAGAAAAGCTCCGTTAAGTCATATTGGACGAGGAATGAAATGATGTTCAAATGAGTACAGGGTACAAAGAGCTAAAGTTACTAGACATTCACCTTTCAGGATAAGAGAAAACCTCCAACGTTAAGTCATATCGGACGATGAATGAAATGAAGTTCAGATGAGCCCAGGGTACATAGAGCTTAGAATTTCCAGACATTGACCTCTCAGGATAAGAGAAAAGCTCCGTTAAGTCATATTGGACGAGGAATGAAATGAAGTTCAGATGAGCCCAGGGTACATAGAGCTTAGAATTTCCAGACATTGACCTCTCAGGATAAGAGAAAAGCTCCGTTAAGTCATATTGGACGAGGAATGAAATGAAGTTCAGATGAGCACAGGGTACATAGAGCTTAGAATTTCCAGACATTGACCTCTTAGGATCAGAGAAAAGCTCCGTTAAGTCATATTGGACGAGGAATGAAATGAAGTTCAGATGAGCACAGGGTACATAGAGCTTAGAATTTCCAGACATTGACCTCTCAGGATCAGAGAAAAGCTCCGTTAAGTCATATTGGACGAGGAATGAAATGAAGTTCAGATGAGCCCAGGGTACATAGAGCTTAGAATTTCCAGACATTGGCCTCTTAGGATCAGAGAAAAGCTCCGTTAAGTCATATTGGACGAGGAATGAAATGAAGTTCAGATGAGCCCAGGGTACATAGAGCTTAGAATTTCCAGACATTGACCTCTCAGGATCAGAGAAAAGCTCCGTTAAGTCATATCGGATGAGGAATGAAATGAAGTTCAGATGAGCCCAGGGTACATAGAGCTTAGAATTTCCAGACATTGACCTCTCAGGATAAGAGAAAAGCTCCGGTAAGTCATATCGGATGAGTATTGAAATTATGCTCTAATGAGCGCAGCATCCATAGAGCTTAAAGTTACGAGATATTGATCTTTCAGGATAAGGAAGAACCTCCAATGTTAAGCTATATCGGACGATGAATGTAATGATCCTCTAATGAGCCCAGGAGCCATAGATCTTAGGCTTACCAGATATTCGTGTTTCGGAGTAAGGGAAACCTCCCGAGAACCTTATCAGAATAAGTCACCTTGATCGAGATTCTAATTGGGGAGCTTTTAAAGCGACATACTTAATGGAGGAAAGCTGATCCATAAGGACAATGTTTTTTGCAAGTGTCTGTGATATATTAATATGATATACCTACCTAATTGAAATACGGAAAATGTCTTGTCACTTAACATCTGATCTCTTCCGTCGAATAACAAAAGCAGAACGCTCCAGACGTTCTATTTACGAGACCTCACGTATGAAAGCAGGTTTACCAAATGTAAGAGGCGAAAGCTTGTTTTTGGAACTTATTAAGTGAAAGGTCACAGGGATATGAACAATTTCTTCTTAGAACCTCTAAATATTAATGTATTATCTACTAATGGAAGTGTCAGTTAATGTGAGAGGAAAGGAGGGCAATATTTTAAAGGAAGGCTGCTAAATCCGTGACGACCCAGGTACGAAAGAAAGTTGAGCTTATTGCGCGCGCTCTGGTGTGGGGGTGATGCATTCTCAAGTTTCCCGTTTCTATGTATGTGGCATCGATCCCTGCCGTCCTCCTTCTCAACATATCCATGCCTCTGTAAATAATGAACTCCGTGTTTTAGGCAACATAACCTCGTTTCGGAAAAGGCTCAACCATGCACGTTCTTTATTATTGCTAATTTTTAGGTTATCTGCATCTTCCTTCCTTTCTTTCGTATCCAGTATGATTTGTTTTGTTCTTTTCCGTGCTGTGCTATTTTACAATATCCAATTAGCGGAGCCAGCGAGAGTAAACCTACAAAAATAAATAAAACACCCCAAATGTTGGTTGGAATTTCAGCATATACATCGCCGAAACCTTAGATTTACAGGGATGCGAGTAATAATAATAATAATAATAATAATAATAATAATAATAATAATAATAATAATAATAATAATAATAATAATAATAATAATAATAATAATAATAATAATAATAATAATAATAATAATAATAATAATAATAATAATAATAATAATAATAATAATAATAATAATAATAATAATAATAATAATAATAATAATAATAATAATAATAATAATAATAATAATAATAATAATAATAATAATAATAATAATAATAATAATAATAATAATAATAATAATAATAATAATAATAATAATAATAATAATAATAATAATAATAATAATAATAATAATAATAATAATAATAATAATAATAATAATAATAATAATAATAATAATAATAATAATAATAATAATAATAATAATAATAATAATAATAATAATAATAATAATAATAATAATAATAATAATAATAATAATAATAATAATAATAATAATAAAATGTAAAATAACTGATGCGAACATTTTAAGTTGTCTGGGGTTTTTATTTAAATATGTCATTATGCCTAATTTGAGTGTCCTGAATCAGAATATCAACTTAGTTTTTCTCCGTCCCAAACCAATTTTTGATAATATAGGATACATTAAAATATGTACTTTTATACTAGCCTCTATCCAATTTGTTATGTTATTAAATATAAGTTTAAAACTTATAACTGCGAACTCCATACTCTTCAGAATTAACTAATGTTTCAAATCATTACTTAAATTTGAACATTTAACCAGTATTTTACGAACTGCCTTGAAATAAAATGAACGTTTTGTAGAGTTCCAACTATGGAAAGTATTTGATAAATCTCTTTTCTTCGACCAGCAATAATCAGTTTTCATATTCACATTACACTTTCCCTGATAGAGTCTTTCCATTTCCTTTATGTCATGGTCAAATCTTTCAGCCTGCTCCTCACTGACACAGCCAAGATGTTCTGTAAAATGTCCAAATGAGAGCGCAGGAAATGTATTTTCACACTCATATTGCAGCCCAACTTTCGAAAGTTCTAAAGCATATTTTCTACAATATTTTTGTTATTTGGACTTTGTAATTTCTCAGGAACTTTTTATGGCACTCTTAAAACCAATCCATGCGTGTTTTTCAGTATCAGTCACTGTTTCTTCAAATAAGCTATCAGAAATCAACTTCCTAATTTGTGAACCAACAAATATTCCCTCTTTAATTTTAGCATCAGATGTTCTAGGGAACTTCTTGCAGATATATTTGTAACAGTTGCCATCCTTATTCAAAATCTTCACATATTGCTTCATTAAGTCTAATTTTATGTACAAAAGTGGTAAAAGAACATTTTTCGGGTCCACAAGACACTCATGAATTACATTTTTCATTCCTGGCACGAGACTGTCTCTCTTTTCCATTTTTTTTTTTTTTTTTTTTTTTTTTTTGGCCAGTGATCGAACAACAAAGTTGCCACACATATAACAAAATATATCAGAGTTATTTTTACACTTTCTGGAAGACTATTGCTAAACATTCTCAAAATATGTATGTCATGCAACTGCCTATCACAAAAATAGATTCTCACTATTTGAAAAGCAAATCTAGACGAAGTTAAATTTGCAGGGAACGGATTTAAAATAAGGCATGTATTGTTGTCTGTTACAGTTACATTGTTATACTGTTATGAAGCACTTTAATTTCAACAATAACATCAGTATGGTTACTTTTTTTACTGGTTCTTTTCAGTTCCATACAATATATGTATGCACAGAACTACATCAAAACATTTTAGGTATAATTACTAATTGTGCAAAAATGGTACGTGCTAGGAGAAAACACCACACCACGCGCGCTCACACGCGCACACACACACACACACACACACACACACACACACACACACACACACACACACACACATATTTCAGACTTGGCACATACATAACTTATATAGCTTACAACAATGCAGTTTAAATTTAATAGATGTCCTTTGGTCTCAAAATAAAGTCATTATTATTTTTGTGGAAATATTTCACACTTTACTGCCATATATTTGTTAGAATCCCTTTGGGATGAAAAAATACCCCAGATAAACACCTCGGACGACATATCAGACGATGCATAAAATGTTCAAATGAGTACAGGGTACATAGAACTTAGAGTTGCCAGACATTCATATTTCAGGATAAGAAAACCTCCAACGCTAAGTCATATCGGACGATGAATGAAATTATGTACAAAGAAGTACAGGGTACATAGAACTTAGAGTTGCCAGACATTCATATTTCAGGATAAGAAAACCTCCAACGCTAAGTCATATCGGACGATGAATGAAATTATGTCCAAAGAAGTACAGGGTACATAGAACTTAGAGTTACCAGACATTCATCTTTCAGGATAAGAAAACCTCCAACGCTAAGTCATATCGGACGATGAATGAAATTATGTACAAAGAAGTACAGGGTACATTGAACTTAGAGTTACCAGACATTCATCTTTCAGGATAAGAAAACCTCCAACGCTAAGTCATATCGGACGATGAATGAAATTATGTACAAAGAAGTACAGGGTACATAGAACTTAGAGTTACCAGACATTCATCTTTCAGGATAAGAGAACCTCCAACGCTAAGTCATATCGGACAATGAATGAAATTATGTACAAAGAAGTACAGGGTACATAGAGCTTAGAGTTACCAGACATTCATATTTCTGGATAAGGGATAGCCTCCAAAATTAAGTCATATCGGACGATCAATGAAATGATATTCAAATGAGTACAGGGTACATAGAGCTTAGAGTTACCAGACATTCATATTTCAGGATAAGGGAAAACCTCCAACGTTAGGTCATATCGGTCGATAAACGAAATTACAATAAGCAGAGGGTCAATAGAGCTTAGAGTTACCAGGCAGGATAGGGGAAAGCGCCAGAAAAATACCCTGGCTGAGATTGGAACTCGGGACCACTGTACGTGAGGCAACATGGTACTATCTACGTTACAGAGGCAGGCATAATTCACTATGTTAGGGAAACGTTATTGGTCAACCTGAACCTGTTATTGCATTAATGTTATATTGTTAAGGCATAACAATATACTGTATGTAAGGTATCGCGGCTGATTAGTCAATAAATGCTTTTAAGAAGTTGTCAGTCCTTTTAATGGCAAATTTGCATTTTATGATAGCACTAGGGAACACGTTTTCTTGTACCCGAAACAAAATAGACTAATTCTTACGCAAAATGACTCGCTGATTCCAAAAATGCCTCTGAAAATGCTGTATCACGTAACGTGTTTGAGATATTCTTATTCTTTTATATAAAATTACAGAAATGAGGTATGATATCAACTCATATTGACTTAATTTAAAATAATATCCATTGACTTTTCTAAATACAGCTTAAAGGCATAATGGCAATTTACTACCTTCAATACTTTATTTCATGTCATAGGAATGAAGGAGACATACGATTCCATGTCCATAATTTTAGATGCTATTAGTTATCAAAACCATTGCTGGGAAATTTGTAGTGACCTCATTGCTAACGGGACTGCAGGGAGGTTTCACAAAATATTGCTGTTTTTGTGCTGATGGGACAGTAGGGCAACTGACAAGCATTTTATAGTGAAAGAATGGGGGAAAAGGAAGACTATACCCCTGGAGCAGGCAATGTTAAGTATGTGCCTCTAGTAGACCCAAACAAAGTTCTTCTCCCTCCACTTCACATAAAGCTCGGGTTAATGAAGAATTTTGTTAAAGGTTTGCACAAAAGTGGAAGTGCATTTGAGTATTTAAGAAGTATCTTTCCCAAAACAAGTGAATCTAAATTGAAGGAAGGTATATTTGTCAGTCTTCAAATAAGACTACTTCTTAAAGACAGTGTTTTTGAATCAAAGCTTAAACGTGTTGAACTGGCACCATGGAAATCATTTAAATCAGTGGTGGAAGGCTCCCTGGGCAATAACAAAGAAGAAAATTATGAAACTTTAGTCTCAGAACTATTAAGGAGCTACAAAGAAATGGGTTGCCGTATGTCACTTAAAATCCACTTTTTGCACTCTCACCTTGATAGTTTCCTTACAAACCTAGGAACTGTAGTAAGTGATGAGCAAGGTGAGCGTTTTCACCAGGACATTTCTCAGATGGAAAGACGTTACTAGGGTATCGCTGGGATTTAGTCATGTTCGGAGACTATTGTTTGTTCCTATAACGGGAGAGTCAATAAAAAAAAAATCAACAGTGAAACACTTCTGAGATAATTCAGGCATGTGGCTTTCATCATTATCTTGTGAATAATTATTATTATTATTTTCAATGTTATTTGGCAATAAAATTCCTATTATTATAAATTAATGAAATATGAGTTATCACATCGCATTTCTGTAAGTTTTCATAAAAAATTATGAATACCTAAAAAACGTTACGTGATACAGCATTTGAGGGGCATTTTTGGAATCAGCAGATCAGTTTACATAAGAATTTGCCTATTTTGTTTCGAGTATATAAAAATAATTTTTTATTTGTTCCCCAGTGTAATTAGAGTAATGAACGCCTTAAGATGAGCAACTCTTGAGAAAGGCAAAGTTGCAATAAAGGACATAAAACGTGATAAATACGTGAGTCAGTCACACATGAGTGGGAAGTAGGCACTAGCTTTCTTTGTGTTGCAGCAATGAAATGTCCCGACCGGAAGCGCGCCCGCCCCCGCTGTCTGGGGTGCCGGCAGGTAGACCGGATGCCGTCCAGGTACATTGCCATAATTATCACGTTACCTCGCTCACTGCCCAGACGTTCCAAAGGTTGGAATGTGCAATCATTGCCTTCAAACAGAACGAGAGCACATTCTTGAACATTAAAACAGTTAAATGACTGCTTGTTGCAGGGACAGCAATGAATCACACCGTCGAATGCCATTAGAATGTCGATATCGCAAAATATTGACTCTAAGGCACGGTTGCGTAAACATCGCTAACTGAAGTTCAATTATAATCGAAGATCAAAATTGAACTACGTCTACGAACCCGCGTGGGGTTTAAAACGCTTATCTTAGAACAGATGAACGCCGTTCAGTACTGACCCGAGATCACAAAAACAAATGCCGCTACATCGCCAAACATATTGCAACTTTCGTGTTGTATCGAAAGGATTCGAGAAATATCGCTACTATTCGACTCTGTTTAATTCAAATGCACAGAGTAGCCAATCTAGACCTAACAAAAACCAAATACATCTTTCGCTTTATGGTTATTTGTCCTAGAAATTATTTTAAATAAACAGTATAAGTATTAACTACATATTGGAACAGTATGTATCAAAAGTTAATCATTTCGCTTACTTTATCTTCATTATATGCACAATGCACATCTTTTTAATTTTCGTATGTTTACAATACTGTGAGCTGGAAAATATAAACAAAAAATGGAAAATAAGTGAAGTTTTAAGTTACAAATTATTATATTTGTTTAATTAGAGCCAACTGAAAAATTCAATGCCATGGCCGGGATTTGAACCACGGATCTACTGGTTTCCGTCCAGTCGCTCTGACCCTTGAGCTACCATGGTCAACGTGCCTTCCTGACATTAAATTCTCCAATTGACTCATTATATTTCCCGGTGGACCACTTAAGGTTCTCATATTTGAGACAACTGCTTGTGGCGACTTACTATTGTAAGTACTTAATTACCAGGATTTTTATCCTAGATTATTTTTTAAATGTAGATTTATATTGAGGAATTAATCCTTAAAGAATTAATCCTTTTAAATACATTACTCCGGTATATGGGTGATTTTTGATTAATTATTATATTTGTGTATAAAAATGGAAGTTCAAGCAAAAGATGCGTTCAGCTAACTTTAAATCTCCCATAACCCTTCTTATTTCACCATTTTCCATAGCAATCCTGATGAAATGAGATCTTAAAGCTGCAGTCTCCCTTGTAACTTTGTGTATTGTTCTAAACGCAGTCCCTTTATTTATATTAAATATATCCCCAGTCATCATTTGGAAGCTTTCAGTTGCATAGAACCGTAATATGAAAAGGATCATAAATATTGCATTGAGTGTATAATTCCTCAGGGTTTGTGTTCTTAATTGTGCATGTAGTCTATGCTCCAGTTCTTCAACTACATGTTTTGACAGTCGTAATCTTATTTTTAAATCTCATTTAGTTCTGAGATGGGATTTCCTCTATGTTGGAACACACGAGGAGACCTTTCAAGTTGAAAATTCTAATCATCAGAGATATCAGAGTAATCTAAATTCTGAAAGTTATAAAAATGTATAGGTTATGAACACAAACAATGCATCTTTAACATACCTTTGTGAAATAAAGGCTAATTATTTATACAAGTAACCACAAAAAATGCTTTATTTACTATTTATTTAAACCTGCACTGCTTATTTCTTCTCTGAAACTGTTGTGTAAATTCTGCAGTTCTGCTGATCAAAATTCAATCAAGTTAGCTGGAGAAAATTAACCAGTTAGTTTTGGTCTTAGATCAAGAGGCTATGAACTTAGATCAATATTTATAAAACCGAAATACTAAGTTCAGCTTTACTGAAGATCGTTTTCATATGTTTGAACTAAGATTATCTCTTATGCAACCGGGCATTAATGTTATAAATACACATTATATAGAAGACCTACATTCAGCTATGTTAATTGTCCACCAGAGGAGAAATGTTGAAAATTACATAATATTTACCAACTGCGTATTGTTGTCAATAGATGGCGCCAGCTGTAATATCTTATTGTAGTGAGCAAGATTTGCAATTATCTACAGAGTTTAATAAAAAATTAAAATTATTGTGTCCCTGTATGCCGTATATTTCATTGCTACTTCTCATAAGAACATAAACAATATCCATAACGTATATTGAGATAATAACAAACCAATAAGTAATTCTTTGTAAGTATGGAAGTCTGCTAAACTGTGTATATTTACACTTCTCGTTACGCATTGTTTATTCTTGATATTCTTAATCGCGCGGCCACTTATACGTAGATTGGTAGTTTTGTTGGTAAATGTATCTAATTATAATACTCCACAAATCTGAAAATTTCTATCACAAATGTCGTGAGACATAGCACAGCGTGACGTTTGTGTGATAAAGACATGCGCTCTGTCACGTTTCTGGAAACTCGGTTATAATTTACTTAACAATATGTTTTGAGTTTTAATCACAAAAACAATTAAATACTTCTCAACACATGTTCAGATATTTTTCCATCCGTTCTTCAATTAATTGTTACAAGAGTCTATTTAAGTGAGTACTTGATACTAGTAAAGTTAAAACATTTGTAGAGATTTAGTAAATATCTTTATCTTCATTCCCTTTTTATTAAATGTATGCACTTTTGGTATTGATCTGTTGCACTGGTAGGTGATTCGTCTTTAATTAAATAAATGTGCTTTTATGTAGATGAAATGTTATTACAGTAGACCTAAGTGATAGTCAATTGTTTTCGCGATAGCCAGACTCGTCCCAGACACGAGCAAGCGTAAGATTTATCAAAATTCGTTCACTGTTGAACCGATTTCAAACAAACTTGACACAACCAACTTACACTTCGAAATCCTATACTATGGTGAACACACAATTGTTTGATATTATTTAATGTTTAAAAAACCCTCACAAGACCTCCAGCACTGCTAACAAGTTTAAAGAAAAAACTTTAACTCGACTTTATAACTCATTTCTGGGACAAAATCTCGAATATACAAAAGCATGTCAGTATAACTGAAATTGTACATCCAAAATCTTAAAAATATATTCGTTTAAACGAACTGGATATTGATCCACACATACAATTTATAGAAACCGTTTAAGAATATTTGAATTTAAAACTCCAATTTCAGAGGAGACATTGCGGGAGTACTGCTTCGATACAGGTTGTTCCAAAACGACACCGAATGGTTATAGCCGTTTCGTAGTTTATAACTTAAATATTCCGAATTTCTGTGTTGCAGCTTCGAAGTTCTGTTAGTTATAATTTTATGTAGTATTAAATATTACATTATTTCGTGATTAGGCAGCGCAGCAACCACTGGTATGCGAACATTACAACTTGCTCTTTATCAGTGACCCTAGTCTACCTTTCAGGTAATGAGACAAATGACAGTTACTTGTGAAAAAGTCGACTAATAACTCGGACAGTTGAAGGTTGCTCTTCAGTGTAAAACTACACATTCCGTCCTAACAGAGAGGATTTTGCGTGTACTTAGATAACAAATCCAAACAATATGGAGCGCTATACGAACGTCGAAATGACGGATATGGTTTTGATGTATGGAAGAGCTGAAGAGAGTTCAACGAACACACGAGTAATTTAGTTTCATTAAAAATATGAATTGTAAAAGTAGTTACATCAATGATAATATTTATTTTTTTAACTTCAGAGCATTTTGTTATGATCTTAATTGTAAAATACTTTCAACCACTTACTGTAAATATCAACGGCTTGCTTTTCAATTACAAATGCTTTATTTAGTATTATCAAACACGTGAAATAAAATGCTTGTCTCGTTGTATAAGCCGTTTAGTTTTGGTTAATTTATCTACAATCCTTTGAGGTTGTTTTCTGTTCTGTTTATCATTTAATGCTTCCATCCTTAACCTTACTAACATTAACTTCCCTCTAAAAGGTATAAGTTGCATATGTCCACCAGCTTATTTGCCACCATGGACTGATATAACGAAATTTTGGAGCACGTTAAACACTCATTAGCAATAATGAAGTGATAGCTTTTTTATTTCTGGTTCATAAGACAAAGAAATTCTTAATAGTAGCAAGTTACTGCGGAGTATGTCGGTATGTTTACAAACAGCTACAGCACGCGGCACGACGTGTGACCTATACGTGCGAACTTAGAAAGCGTGAGGCACGCGTCGTGTTTCCTGACACTCCCTAATCCACACTCACTCTGGAACTTTTAATGCGGCTCAATTGGCCGTAAAAGCTATCTATATCTGTCACATAGAAGCTGAACAGCTACTTCTGCATGTTCGTTCGTGGTCGTTTTGAAACACCCTGTATAAAGTATTACATCCGATTACTGATGATATTACGTCAAACACATTATTTTATGTACACAGTAAAATAAATAGACTCCTGATTCTTTTTCCGCCTCCAGAGCAGCAACAGAATTCCATAAAAGTTCACCATTGCATAGACTTACGTATTTATATAATGAACGTCATTATTTCGATGTAAATATTTACCAAACTCAATTACATGTAATTATTAACTAATTTTTTCGTAATTAATAGTACTGTTATTCTAATTAAAAAAACAGTGTAACTACTTACTAATGTCACGTTCAGATTTCTCTTTATCTAACTATTTCTATTCCTTATTTCTCCCTTTCTAAACTATTTGTGATCATTTATATTTCCATTGTTTCCTTCTAGTGTTTAGCTAACACATTTATAATGATTAATTAGCTATTAATTAGCTTAGGGCTGTTAGGTTCATAAAAATAAATAAATAAATAAATAAATAAATAATTACAAATAATAATTTAATTTCCAAGTACTTACAGAAGAATAAAAGAATAACGTTGTTGATCTCTTTCCCTTTCTCTCTCTCTATCTCTCTCTCCAATTAACGTTCTCCAATGCAAAGTTATACCAGACGAAGAATGAAATGATGATTAAATGAGTACATGGTACATAGAGCTTAGAGTTACCAGACATTCATCTTTCAGGATAAGAGGAAACATCCAACGTTAAGTCATATCGGACGATGAACGAAATGATGTTCAAATGAGTACAGGGTACATAGAGCTTAGAGTTACCAGACATTCATCTTTCAGGTTAAGAGGAAACATCCAACGTTAAGTCATACCGGACGATGAATGAAATGATGTTCAAATGAGTACAGGGTACATAGAGCTTAGAGTTACCAGACATTCATCTTTCAGAATAAGAGAAAACCTCCAACGTTAAGACATATCGGACGAGGAAGGAAATGATATTCAAATGAGTACATGGTACATAGAGCTTAGAGTTACCAGACATTCATCTTTCAGGATAAGAGAAAACCTCCAACGTTAAGTCATATCGGACGATGAATGAAAAGATGTTCAAAAGAGTACAGGGCACATAGATCTTAGAGTTACCAGATATTCATCTTTCAGGATAAGAGAAAACCTCCAACGTTAAGACATATCGGACGAGGAAGGAAATGATATTCAAATGAGTACATGGTACATAGAGCTTAGAGTTACCAGACATTCATCTTTCAGGATAAGAGAAAACCTCCAACGTTAAGACATATCGGACGAGGAAGGAAATGATATTCAAATGAGTACATGGTACATAGAGCTTAGAGTTACCAGACATTCATCTTTCAGGATAAGAGAAAACCTCCAACGTTAAGTCATATCGGACGATGAATGAAAAGATGTTCAAAAGAGTACAGGGCACATAGATCTTAGAGTTACCAGATATTCATCTTTCAGGATAAGAGAAAACCTCCAACGTTAAGACATATCGGACGAGGAAGGAAATGATATTCAAATGAGTACATGGTACATAGAGCTTAGAGTTACCAGACATTCATCTTTCAGGATAAGAGAAAACCTCCAACGTTAAGTCATATCGGACGATGAATGAAATGATGTTTAAATGAGTACAGGGTACCTAGAGCTTAGAGTTACCAGACATTCATCTTTCAGGATAAGAGAAAACCTCCAACGTTAAGTCATATCGGACGATGAATGAAATGATGTTCAAAAGAGTACAGGGCACATAGATCTTAGAGTTACCAGATATTCATCTTTCAGGATAAGGGCAATCCTCCAATGTTAAGTCATATCGGACGATGAATGAAATGATGTTCAAATCAGTACAGGGTACATAGAGTTTAGAGTTACCAGACATTCATCTTTCAGGTTAAGGGAAATCCTCCAATGTTAAGTCATATCGGACGATGAATGAAATGATGTTCAAATGAGTACAGGGTACATAGAGCTTAGAGTTACCAGACATTCATCTTTCAGGATAAGAGAAAACCTCCAACGTTAATTTATATGGGACGATAAATGAAATGATGTTCAAATCAGTACAGGTTACATAGAGCTTAGAGTTCCCAGACATTCAACGTTATAGTCCAATTAACTTGAGCTGGCAGCTGAGTAAAGATGTACACTAAATGATTAATTTATTACCATCCTGAAAGAAGGCTGAAGATCATTTATACATGTACCAGCAATGGCTCCGAATGTATAAAATCATCCTCAATCTCCTTTCAGGATTGGTCACAGACTAATTCATTTAGTGTACATCTTTACTCAGCTGCCAGCTCAAGTTAATTGGAGAGTAGGATATAGAAGGATCCCGGAAAGAAGTGTTATCCAGATAAGTGATCCTGCCCGAGATTCCATCTCCTGACACGCTTCCACCAAGCTGCTGAAGCGAAGTATCTCCTCTCGGATATACTACGTGAAGTAATAATGGTCTTTTTTGTATTTTGACATACTTCTGTTTTCGAAGTAGTTTTGTTTGTGATAGTTACTGAGAATATGTAGTACAAGAAGTTTATTTTGACTGCACTTGTTTTCTCTACACAGTAGAATTTAGCCGAAATGCGACAATGAATTAGACTTCAGCGGCATCGACCGCAAGTCATCATTACAAAACAAATGAAAGAATGAGTGGGTTATATCAGAATCCTTTTTTAGCAGCGGGCTGTTAGGTATGATTAGCGAGGAATGTGCACGTGGTCGGAAACTGGTGACTGGGATGGGCAAGTTCAGACATGTTCAATGACGCATACAGTTATAAAAACACAGATAAGTGTATGAGTGAATGAATGCCTGTTCCGACCTGTTCACTTCCATATATTATGACGTAATTGTGGATGTGAGGTGCAGCAGAGGTTTCACAAGGTTGTGAGATCTGTTCCATTCAGTCAAGGACAAAAGGAGAGTTATCCCAAATCATAGTACATTCTGTATCCTTGCATCAACTTTTCTTAAAACGTTATTCCTATATTAACTTCAAGATTAACATTATATTGTTGTACATACAAAGAGTATTGTAATATAGTAGGCTCTAAGTGTAGTCAAATGTTTTACAGCTTGTCCGTTCGCTTTTGTTTTGTCTTCGATTCCATTTTCATTGCCTTCCCATTTGAGAAAAATATACGTATTGCAAAAATCAAAGCAGTAACAAGAAGTTACCGATAAATTGACATCTACATTATTTTCTAGAGTAAGATGTTGTTCATCTCTTATGACGTAAAAATGTTTTATAATGAAAGGCACCTAAAAGACCATTGCCAGAAAATTCAAAAATTACTTCATTTGCAGTAATGGTTTCTCAAACACATGTTAATCCAATCTTTTTGGAAGCATTTGATAAAATAAAATATTTTAAAACATTTTCGGTAGAAAAGATACTTTGAGATTTTAAATGTTCTTGGTAATCTAAGAATAATATGAACTTCAAGATATTTTAATAGCAAATGAAATGGATATTTTGAATTTTCTAGGTATGTTCACAGAAGTCCTCTTGATTCTGGATGACATCTAACTACACAAAAAATATAGACGTCAAAACATACAATTTATGTTAAATATATAATTTTTCATTGTTCCTTGTTGCTATTCGAAAGTTTAAATATATATGCTTTTCCTCAAATGGGACGTTACTCTAAAATGTATGAACCCTGGAATCGAGCATCATTTCACCCATTTCCTCTAAGCTTTATGGAACCTCGACTCATTTGATAGTCACTTCAACAATTTCATTGTAAGCTCTATGGACTCTGGACTATTTTGAGCATCATTTCACCCACTTCATTCTAAGCTTTATGGAACATCGACTCATTTGAGAATCACTTCGACAATTTCATTGTAAGCTCTATGGACACTGGACTATTTTGAGCATCATTTCACCCACTTCATTCTAAGCTTTATGGAACATCGACTCATTTGAGAATCACTTCGACAATTTCATTGTAAGCTCTATGGACTCTGGACTCATTTGAACATCATTTCACCCACTTCATTCTAAGCTTTATGGAACCTCGACTCATTTAAGAATCACTTAAACAATTTCATTGTAAGCTCTATGGACTCTGGACTCATTTGAGCATCATTTCACCCATTTCACTCTAAGCTTTATGGAACCTCGGCTCATTTGAGAATCACTTCGACAATTTCATTGTAAGCTCTATGGACTCTGGACTCATTTGAACATCATTTCACCCACTTCATTCTAAGCTTTATGGAACCTCGACTCATTTGAGAATCACTTAAACAATTTCATTGTAAGCTCTATGGACTCTGGACTCATTTGAGCATCATTTCACCCATTTCACTCTAAGCTTTATGGAACCTCGGCTCATTTGAGATTTACTTCGACAATTTCATTGTAAGCTCTATGGACTCTGGACTCATTTGAACATCATTTCACCCACACCACTCTAAGCTTTATGGAACCTCGGCTCATTTGAGAATCACTTCGACAATTTCATTGTAAGCTCTATGGACTCTGGACTCATTTGAACATCATTTCACCCACTTCATTCTAAGCTTTATGGAACCTCGGCTCATTTGAGAATCACTTCGACAATTTCATTGTAAGCTCTACGGACTCTGGACTCATTTGAGCATCATTTCACCCACACCACTCTAAGCTTTATGGAACCTCGGCTCATTTGAGAATCACTTCGACAATTTCATTGTAAGCTCTATGGACTCTGGACTCATTTGAACATCATTTCACCCACACCACTCTAAGCTTTATGGAACCTCGGCTCATTTGAGAATCACTTCGACAATTTCATTGTAAGCTCTATGGACTCTGGACTCATTTGAACATCATTTCACCCACTTCATTCTAAGCTTTATGGAACCTCGGCTCATTTGAGAATCACTTCGACAATTTCATTGTAAGCTCTACGGACTCTGGACTCATTTGAGCATCATTTCACCCATTTCACTCTAAGCTTTATGGAACCTCGGCTCATTTGAGAATCACTTCGACAATTTCATTGTAAGCTCTACGGACTCTGGACTCATTTGAACATCATTTCACCCACACCACTCTAAGCTTTATGGAACCTCGGCTCATTTGAGATTTACTTCGACAATTTCATTGTAAGCTCTATGGACTCTGGACTCATTTGAACATCATTTCACCCACACCACTCTAAGCTTTATGGAACCTCGGCTCATTTGAGATTTACTTCGACAATTTCATTGTAAGCTCTATGGACTCTGGACTCATTTGAACATCATTTCACCCACACCACTCTAAGCTTTATGGAACCTCGGCTCATTTGAGATTTACTTCGACAATTTCATTGTAAGCTCTATGGACTCTGGACTCATTTGAACATCATCTCACCCACACCACTCTAAGCTTTATGGAACCTCGGCTCATTTGAGAATCACTTCGACAATTTCATTGTAAGCTCTACGGACTCTGGACTCATTTGAACATCATTTCACCCACACCACTCTAAGCTTTATGGAACCTCGACTCATTTGAGATTTACTTCGACAATTTCATTGTAAGCTCTATGGACTCTGGACTCATTTGAACATCATTTCACCCACACCACTCTAAGCTTTATGGAACCTCGGCTCATTTGAGATTTACTTCGACAATTTCATTGTAAGCTCTATGTACTCTGGACTCATTTGAGCATCATTTCACCCATTTCACTCTAAGCTTTATGGAACCTCGGCTCATTTGAGAATCACTTCGACAATTTCATTGTAAGCTCTACGGACTCTGGCCTCATTTGAGCATCATTTCACTCATTTCACTCTAAGCTTTATGGAACCTCGACTCATTTGAGAATCACATCGACAATTTCATTGTAAGCTCTATGGACTCTGGACTCATTTGAGCATCATTTCACTCACTTTATTCTAAGCTTTATGGAACCTCGGCTCATTTGAGAATCACTTCGACAATTTCATTGTAAGCTCTATGGACTCTGGACTCATTTGAGCATCATTTCACTCATTTAACTCTAAGCTTTATGGAACCTCGACTCATTTGAGAATCACATCGACAATTTCATTGTAAGCTCTATGGACTCTGGACTCATTTGAGCATCATTCCAACCACTTCATTCTAAGCTTTATGGAACCTCGGCTCATTTGAGAATCACTTCGACAATTTCATTGTAAGCTCTATGGACTCTGGACTCATTTGAGCATCGTTTCACCCATTTCATTGGCTCATTTGAGAATCACTTCAACCATTTCATTGTAATCTCTATGGACTCTGGACTCATTTGAGCATCGTTTCACCCATTTCATTGGCTCATTTGAGAATCACTTCAACAATTTCATTGCAAGCTCTATGGACTCTGGACTCATTTGAGCATCATTTCACCCATTTCACTCTAAGCTTTATGGAACCTCGGCTCATTTGAGAATCACTTCAACCATTTCATTGTAAGCTCTATGGACTCTGGACTCATTTGAGCATCGTTTCACCCATTTCATTGGCTCATTTGAGAATCACTTCAACAATTTCATTGCAAGCTCTATGGACTCTGGACTCATTTGAGCATCACTTCACCCATTTCACTCTAAGCTTTATGGAACCTCGGCTCATTTGAGAATCACTTCAACAATTTCATTGTAAGCTCTATGGACTCTGGGCTCATTTGAGCATCATTTCACCCATTTCACTCTAAGCTTTATGGAACCTCGGCTCATTTGAGAATCACTTCAACAATTTCATTGTAAGCTCTATGGACTCTGGACTCATTTGAGCATCGTTTCACCCATTTCATTGGCTCATTTGAGAATCACTTCAACCATTTCATTGTAAGCTCTATGGACTCTGGACTCATTTGAGCATCGTTTCACCCATTTCATTGGCTCATTTGAGAATCACTTCAACAATTTCATTGCAAGCTCTATGGACTCTGGGCTCATTTGAGCATCATTTCACCCATTTCACTCTAAGCTTTATGGAACCTCGGCTCATTTGAGAATCACTTCAACCATTTCATTGTAAGCTCTATGGACTCTGGACTCATTTGAGCATCATTTCACCCATTTCACTCTAAGCTTTATGGAACCTCGGCTCATTTGAGAATCACTTCAACAATTTCATTGCAAGCTCTATGGACTCTGGACTCATTTGAGCATCATTTCACCCATTTCACTCTAAGCTTTATGGAACCTCGGCTCATTTGAGAATCACATCGACAATTTCATTGTAGGCTCTGTGGACTCTGGACTCATTTGAGCATCATTCCACCCACTTCATTCTAAGCTTTATGGAACCTCGGCTCATTTGAGAATCACTTAAACAATTTCATTGTAAGCTCTATGGACTCTGGACTCATTTGAGCATCATTTCACCCATTTCATTGGCTCATTTGAGAATCACTTCAACAATTTCATTGTAAGCTCTATGGACTCTGGGCTCATTTGAGCATCATTTCACCCATTTCATTGGCTCATTTGAGAATCACTTCAACAATTCCATTGTAAGCTCTATGGACTCTGGACTCATTTGAGCATCATTTCACCCATTTCATTGGCTCATTTGAGAATTACTTTAACAATTTCATTGCAAGCTCTATGGACTCTGGACTCATTTGAGGATCAATTCACCCATTTCACTCTAAGCTTTATGGAACATTGGCTCATTGGAGAATCACTTCAACCATTTCTTTGTAAGCTCTATGGACTCTGGACTCATTTGAGTATCGTTTCACCCACACCACTCTAAGCTTTATGGAACCTTGGCTCATTTGAGATTTACTTCGACAATTTCATTGTAAGCTCTATGTACTCTGGACTCATTTGAGCATCATTTCACCCATTTCACTCTAAGCTTTATGGAACCTCGGCTCATTTGAGAATCACTTAAACAATTTCATTGTAAGCTCTATGGACTCTGGGCTCATTTGAGTATCGTTTCAACAATTTCACTCTAAGCTTTATGGAACCTCGGCTCATTTGAGAATCACTTAAACAATTTCATTGTAAGCTCTATGGACTCTGGACTCATTTGAGTATCGTTTCACCCACACCACTCTAAGCTTTATGGAAACTCGGCTCATTTGAGATTTACTTCGACAATTTCATTGTAAGCTCTATGTACTCTGGACTCATTTGAGCATCATTTCACCCATTTCACTCTAAGCTTTATGGAACCTCGGCTCATTTGAGAATCACTTAAACAATTTCATTGTAAGCTCTATGGACTCTGGGCTCATTTGAGTATCGTTTCAACAATTTCACTCTAAGCTTTATGGAGCCTCGGCTCATTTGAGAATCACTTAAACAATTTCATTGTAAGCTCTATGGACTCTGGGCTCATTTGAGCATCATTTCATCCATTTCACTCTAAGCTTTATGGAGCCTCGGCTCATTTGAGAATCACTTAAACAATTTCATTGTAAGCTCTATGGACTCTGGGCTCATTTGAGCATCATTTCACCCACATCACTCTAAGCTTTATGGAGCCTCGGCTCATTTGAGAATCACTTAAACAATTTCATTGTAAGATCTATGGACGCTGGACTCATTTGAGCATCATTTCATCCATTTCACTCTAAGCTTTATGGAACCTCGGCTCATTTGAGAATCACTTAAACAATTTCATTGTAAGATCTATGGACGCTGGGCTCATTTGAGCATCATTTCATCCATTTCACTCTAAGCTTTATGGAGCCTCGGCTCATTTGAGAATCACTTAAACAATTTCATTGTAAGCTCTATGGACTCTGGGCTCATTTGAGCATCATTTCATCCATTTCACTCTAAGCTTTATGGAGCCTCGGCTCATTTGAGAATCACTTAAACAATTTCATTGTAAGCTCTATGGACTCTGGGCTCATTTGAGCATCATTTCACCCACATCACTCTAAGCTTTATGGAGCCTCGGCTCATTTGAGAATCACTTAAACAATTTCATTGTAAGATCTATGGACGCTGGAGTCATTTGAGCATCATTTCATCCATTTCACTCTAAGCTTTATGGAACCTCGGCTCATTTGAGAATCACTTAAACAATTTCATTGTAAGCTCTATGGACTCTGGACTCATTTGAGCATCATTTCACCCATTTCACTCTAAGCTTAATGGAGCCTCGGCTCATTTGAGAATCACTTCAACCATTTCATTCGAAGCTCTATGGACTCTGGGCTCATTTGTGTTTCGTTTCACCCACACCACTCTAAGCTTTATGGAACCTCGGCTCATTTGAGATTTACTTCGACAATTTCATTGTAAGCTCTATGGACTCTGGACTCATTTGAGCATCATTTCAACAATTTCATTCTAAGCTTTATGGAACCTCGACTCATTTGAGATTTACTTCGACAATTTCATTGTAAGCTCTATGGACTCTGGACTCATTTGAGCATCATTTCAACAATTTCATTCTAAGCTTTATGGAACCTCGACTCATTTGAGATTTACTTCGACAATTTCATTGTAAGCTCTATGGACTCTGGACTCATTTGAGCATCATTTCAACAATTTCATTCTAGGCTTTATGGAACCTCGGCTCATTTGAGATTTACTTCGACAATTTCATTGTAAGCTCTATGGACTCTGGACTCATTTGAGCATCATTTCAACAATTTCATTCTAAGCTTTATGGAACCTCGGCTCATTTGAGGTTTACTTCGACAATTTCATTGTAAGCTCTATGGACTCTGGACTCATTTGAGCATCATTTCAACAATTTCATTCTAGGCTTTATGGAACCTCGGCTCATTTGAGATTTACTTCGACAATTTCATTGTAAGCTCTATGGATTCTGGACTCATTTGAGCATGATTTTACCCATTTCACTCTAAGCTTTATGGAACCTCGGCTCATTTGAGATTTACTTCGACAATTTCATTGTAAGCTCTATGGACTCTGGACTCATTTGAGCATCATTTCAACAATTTCATTCTAAGCTTTATGGAACCTGGACTCATTTGAGAATCACATCAACAATTTTACTCTAAGCTCTATGGACTCTGGACTCATTACAGTATCATTTCACTCACTTCATTCTAAGCTTTATGGAACCTCGGCTTATTTGAGCATCACATCAACAATTTCATTGTAAGCTCTATGGACTCTGGACTCAATACAGCATCATTTCACTCACTTCATTCCTAGGTTTAGAGAGCCTCGACTCATTTGAGCATCACACCAACAATTTCATTGTAAGCTCTATGGACTCTGGACTCATTTGAGTATCATTTCACCCACACCACTCTAAGCTTTATGGAACCTCGGCTCATTTGAGATTTACTTCGACAATTTCATTGTAAGCTCTATGGACTCTGGACTCATTTGAGCATCATTTCACCCATTTCACTCTAAGCTTTATGGAACCTCGGCTCATTTGAGATTTACTTCGACAATTTCATTGTAAGCTCTATGGACTCTGGACTCATTTGAGCATCATTTCAACAATTTCATTCTAAGCTTTATGGAACCTCGACTCATTTGAGAATCACATCAACAATTTCACTCTAAGCTCTATGGACTCTGGACTCATTACAGCATCATTTCACTCACTTCATTCCTAGGTTTAGAGAGCCTCGACTCATTTGAGCATCACACCAACAATTTCATTGTAAGCTCTATGGACTCTGGACTCAATACAGCATCATTTCACTCACTTCATTCCTAGGTTTAGAGAGCCTCGACTCATTTGAGCATCACACCAACAATTTCATTGTAAGCTCTATGGACTCTGGACTCATTTGTGCATCATTTCACCCATTTTATTGGCTCATTTGAGAATCACTTCAACAATTTCATTGTAAGCTCTATGGACTCTGGACTCATTTGAGCATCATTTCACCCATTTCATTGGCTCATTTGAGAATCACTTCAACAATTTCATTGCAAGCTCTATGAACTCTGGACTCATTTGAGCATCATTTCACCCATTTCACTCTAAGCTTTATGGAGCCTCGGCTCATTTGAGAATCACTTCAACCATTTCATTGTAAGCTCTATGGACTCTGGGCTCATTTGAGTATCGTTTCACCCACACCACTCTAAGCTTTATAGAACCTCGGCGCATTTGAGATTTACTTCGACAATTTCATTGTAAGCTCTATGGACTCTGGACTCATTTGAGCATCATTTCACCCATTTCACTCTAAGCTTTATGGAACCTCGGCTCATTTGAGATTTACTTCGACAATTTCATTGTAAGCTCTATGGACTCTGAACTCATTTGAGCATCATTTCACCCATTTCACTCTAAGCTTTATGGAACCTCGGCTCATTTGAGATTTACTTCGACAATTTCATTTTAAGCTCTATGGACTCTGGACTCATCTGAGCATCATTTCACCCACTTTATTCTAAGCTTTATGGAACCTCGACTCATTTGAGAATCACATCAACAATTTCACTCTAAGCTCTATGGACTCTGGACTCATTACAATATCATTTCACTCACTTCATTCTAAGCTTTATGGAACCTCGGCTTATTTGAGATTTACTTCGACAATTTCATTGTAAGCTCTATGGACTCTGGACTCATTACAGTATCATTTCACTCACTTCACTCTAAGCTTTATAGAACCTCGGCTCATTTGAGATTTACTTCGACAATTTCATTGTAAGCTCTATGGACTCTGGACTCATTTGAGCATCATTTCACCCATTTCACTCTAAGCTTTATGGAACCTCGGCTCATTTGAGATTTACTTCGACAATTTCATTGTAAGCTCTATGGACTCTGGACTCATTTGAGCATCATTTCACCCACTTCATTCTAAGCTTTATGGAACCTCGACTCATTTGAGAATCACATCAACAATTTCACTCTAAGCTCTATGGACTCTGGACTCATTACAGTATCATTTCACTCACTTCATTCTAAGCTTTATGGAACCTCGGCTTATTTGAGATTTACTTCGACAATTTCACTCTAAGATCTATGTACTCTGGACTCATTAGAGTATCATTTCACTCACTTCACTCTAAGCTTTATAGAACCTCGGCTCATTTGAGATTTACTTCGACAATTTCATTGTAAGCTCTATGGACTCTGGACTCATTTGAGCATCATTTCACCCATTTCACTCTAAGCTTTATGGAACCTCGGCTCATTTGAGATTTACTTCGACAATTTCATTGTAAGCTCTATGGACTCTGAACTCATTTGAGCATCATTTCACCCATTTCACTCTAAGCTTTATGGAACCTCGGCTCATTTGAGATTTACTTCGACAATTTCATTGTAAGCTCTATGGACTCTGGACTCATTTGAGCATCATTTCAACAATTTCATTCTAAGCTTTATGGAACCTCGACTCATTTGAGAATCACATCAACAATTTCACTCTAAGCTCTATGGACTCTGGACTCATTACAGTATCATTTCACTCACTTCATTCTAAGCTTTATGGAACCTCGGCTTATTTGAGCATCACATCAACAATTTCACTCTAAGCTCTATGGACTCTGGACTCATTACAGTATCATTTCACTCACTTCATTCTAAGCTTTATGGAACCTCGGCTTATTTGAGCATCACATCAACAATTTCATTGTAAGTTCTATTGACTCTGGACTCAATACAGCATCATTTCACTCACTTCATTCCAAGCTTTATGGAGCCTCGACTCATTTGAACATCACTTCAAAAATTTCATTCTAAGCTCTATGGACTCTGGACTCAATACAGCATCATTTCACTCACTTCATTCCAAGCTTTATGGATCCTCGACTCATTTGAACATCACTTCAAAAATTTCACTCTAAGCTCTATGGACTCTGGACTCATTACAGTATCATTTCACTCACTTCATTCTAAGCTTTATGGAGCCTCGGCTCATTTGTGAATCACTTCGACAATTTCATTGTAAGCTCTATGGACTCTGGACTCATTTGAACATCATTTCACCCACTTCATTCTAAGCTTTATGGAACCTCGACTCATTTGAGAATCACTTAAACAATTTCATTGTAAGCTCTATGGACTCTGGACTCATTTGAGCATCATTTCACCCATTTCACTCTAAGCTTTATGGAACCTCGGCTCATTTGAGATTTACTTCGACAATTTCATTGTAAGCTCTATGGACTCTGGACTCATTTGAACATCATTTCACCCACACCACTCTAAGCTTTATGGAACCTCGGCTCATTTGAGAATCACTTCGACAATTTCATTGTAAGCTCTATGGACTCTGGACTCATTTGAACATCATTTCACCCACTTCATTCTAAACTTTATGGAACCTCGGCTCATTTGAGAATCACTTCGACAATTTCATTGTAAGCTCTACGGACTCTGGACTCATTTGAGCATCATTTCACCCACACCACTCTAAGCTTTATGGAACCTCGGCTCATTTGAGAATCACTTCGACAATTTCATTGTAAGCTCTATGGACTCTGGACTCATTTGAACATCATTTCACCCACACCACTCTAAGCTTTATGGAACCTCGGCTCATTTGAGAATCACTTCGACAATTTCATTGTAAGCTCTATGGACTCTGGACTCATTTGAACATCATTTCACCCACTTCATTCTAAGCTTTATGGAACCTCGGCTCATTTGAGAATCACTTCGACAATTTCATTGTAAGCTCTACGGACTCTGGACTCATTTGAGCATCATTTCACCCATTTCACTCTAAGCTTTATGGAACCTCGGCTCATTTGAGAATCACTTCGACAATTTCATTGTAAGCTCTACGGACTCTGGACTCATTTGAACATCATTTCACCCACACCACTCTAAGCTTTATGGAACCTCGGCTCATTTGAGATTTACTTCGACAATTTCATTGTAAGCTCTATGGACTCTGGACTCATTTGAACATCATTTCACCCACACCACTCTAAGCTTTATGGAACCTCGGCTCATTTGAGATTTACTTCGACAATTTCATTGTAAGCTCTATGGACTCTGGACTTATTTGAACATCATTTCACCCACACCACTCTAAGCTTTATGGAACCTCGGCTCATTTGAGATTTACTTCGACAATTTCATTGTAAGCTCTATGGACTCTGGACTCATTTGAACATCATCTCACCCACACCACTCTAAGCTTTATGGAACCTCGGCTCATTTGAGAATCACTTCGACAATTTCATTGTAAGCTCTACGGACTCTGGACTCATTTGAACATCATTTCACCCACACCACTCTAAGCTTTATGGAACCTCGACTCATTTGAGATTTACTTCGACAATTTCATTGTAAGCTCTATGGACTCTGGACTCATTTGAACATCATTTCACCCACACCACTCTAAGCTTTATGGAACCTCGGCTCATTTGAGATTTACTTCGACAATTTCATTGTAAGCTCTATGTACTCTGGACTCATTTGAGCATCATTTCACCCATTTCACTCTAAGCTTTATGGAACCTCGGCTCATTTGAGAATCACTTCGACAATTTCATTGTAAGCTCTACGGACTCTGGCCTCATTTGAGCATCATTTCACTCATTTCACTCTAAGCTTTATGGAACCTCGACTCATTTGAGAATCACATCGACAATTTCATTGTAAGCTCTATGGACTCTGGACTCATTTGAGCATCATTTCACTCACTTTATTCTAAGCTTTATGGAACCTCGGCTCATTTGAGAATCACTTCGACAATTTCATTGTAAGCTCTATGGACTCTGGACTCATTTGAGCATCATTTCACTCATTTAACTCTAAGCTTTATGGAACCTCGACTCATTTGAGAATCACATCGACAATTTCATTGTAAGCTCTATGGACTCTGGACTCATTTGAGCATCATTCCAACCACTTCATTCTAAGCTTTATGGAACCTCGGCTCATTTGAGAATCACTTCGACAATTTCATTGTAAGCTCTATGGATTCTGGACTCATTTGAGCATCGTTTCACCCATTTCATTGGCTCATTTGAGAATCACTTCAACCATTTCATTGTAATCTCTATGGACTCTGGACTCATTTGAGCATCGTTTCACCCATTTCATTGGCTCATTTGAGAATCACTTCAACAATTTCATTGCAAGCTCTATGGACTCTGGACTCATTTGAGCATCATTTCACCCATTTCACTCTAAGCTTTATGGAACCTCGGCTCATTTGAGAATCACTTCAACCATTTCATTGTAAGCTCTATGGACTCTGGACTCATTTGAGCATCGTTTCACCCATTTCATTGGCTCATTTGAGAATCACTTCAACAATTTCATTGCAAGCTCTATGGACTCTGGACTCATTTGAGCATCATTTCACCCATTTCACTCTAAGCTTTATGGAACCTCGGCTCATTTGAGAATCACTTCAACAATTTCATTGTAAGCTCTATGGACTCTGGGCTCATTTGAGCATCATTTCACCCATTTCACTCTAAGCTTTATGGAACCTCGGCTCATTTGAGAATCACTTCAACAATTTCATTGTAAGCTCTATGGACTCTGGACTCATTTGAGCATCGTTTCACCCATTTCATTGGCTCATTTGAGAATCACTTCAACCATTTCATTGTAAGCTCTATGGACTCTGGACTCATTTGAGCATCGTTTCACCCATTTCATTGGCTCATTTGAGAATCACTTCAACAATTTCATTGCAAGCTCTATGGACTCTGGGCTCATTTGAGCATCATTTCACCCATTTCACTCTAAGCTTTATGGAACCTCGGCTCATTTGAGAATCACTTCAACCATTTCATTGTAAGCTCTATGGACTCTGGACTCATTTGAGCATCATTTCACCCATTTCACTCTAAGCTTTATGGAACCTCGGCTCATTTGAGAATCACTTCAACAATTTCATTGCAAGCTCTATGGACTCTGGACTCATTTGAGCATCATTTCACCCATTTCACTCTAAGCTTTATGGAACCTCGGCTCATTTGAGAATCACATCGACAATTTCATTGTAGGCTCTGTGGACTCTGGACTCATTTGAGCATCATTCCACCCACTTCATTCTAAGCTTTATGGAACCTCGGCTCATTTGAGAATCACTTAAACAATTTCATTGTAAGCTCTATGGACTCTGGACTCATTTGAGCATCATTTCACCCATTTCATTGGCTCATTTGAGAATCACTTCAACAATTTCATTGTAAGCTCTATGGACTCTGGGCTCATTTGAGCATCATTTCACCCATTTCATTGGCTCATTTGAGAATCACTTCAACAATTCCATTGTAAGCTCTATGGACTCTGGACTCATTTGAGCATCATGTCACCCATTTCATTGGCTCATTTGAGAATTACTTTAACAATTTCATTGCAAGCTCTATGGACTCTGGACTCATTTGAGGATCAATTCACCCATTTCACTCTAAGCTTTATGGAACATTGGCTCATTGGAGAATCACTTCAACCATTTCTTTGTAAGCTCTATGGACTCTGGACTCATTTGAGTATCGTTTCACCCACACCACTCTAAGCTTTATGGAACCTCGGCTCATTTGAGATTTACTTCGACAATTTCATTGTAAGCTCTATGTACTCTGGACTCATTTGAGCATCATTTCACCCATTTCACTCTAAGCTTTATGGAACCTCGGCTCATTTGAGAATCACTTAAACAATTTCATTGTAAGCTCTATGGACTCTGGGCTCATTTGAGTATCGTTTCAACAATTTCACTCTAAGCTTTATGGAACCTCGGCTCATTTGAGAATCACTTAAACAATTTCATTGTAAGCTCTATGGACTCTGGACTCATTTGAGTATCGTTTCACCCACACCACTCTAAGCTTTATGGAACCTCGGCTCATTTGAGATTTACTTCGACAATTTCATTGTAAGCTCTATGTACTCTGGACTCATTTGAGCATCATTTCACCCATTTCACTCTAAGCTTTATGGAACCTCGGCTCATTTGAGAATCACTTAAACAATTTCATTGTAAGCTCTATGGACTCTGGGCTCATTTGAGTATCGTTTCAACAATTTCACTCTAAGCTTTATGGAGCCTCGGCTCATTTGAGAATCACTTAAACAATTTCATTGTAAGCTCTATGGACTCTGGGCTCATTTGAGCATCATTTCATCCATTTCACTCTAAGCTTTATGGAGCCTCGGCTCATTTGAGAATCACTTAAACAATTTCATTGTAAGCTCTATGGACTCTGGGCTCATTTGAGCATCATTTCACCCACATCACTCTAAGCTTTATGGAGCCTCGGCTCATTTGAGAATCACTTAAACAATTTCATTGTAAGATCTATGGACGCTGGACTCATTTGAGCATCATTTCATCCATTTCACTCTAAGCTTTATGGAACCTCGGCTCATTTGAGAATCACTTAAACAATTTCATTGTAAGATCTATGGACGCTGGGCTCATTTGAGCATCATTTCATCCATTTCACTCTAAGCTTTATGGAGCCTCGGCTCATTTGAGAATCACTTAAACAATTTCATTGTAAGCTCTATGGACTCTGGGCTCATTTGAGCATCATTTCATCCATTTCACTCTAAGCTTTATGGAGCCTCGGCTCATTTGAGAATCACTTAAACAATTTCATTGTAAGCTCTATGGACTCTGGGCTCATTTGAGCATCATTTCACCCACATCACTCTAAGCTTTATGGAGCCTCGGCTCATTTGAGAATCACTTAAACAATTTCATTGTAAGATCTATGGACGCTGGACTCATTTGAGCATCATTTCATCCATTTCACTCTAAGCTTTATGGAACCTCGGCACATTTGAGAATCACTTAAACAATTTCATTGTAAGCTCTATGGACTCTGGACTCATTTGAGCATCATTTCACCCATTTCACTCTAAGCTTAATGGAGCCTCGGCTCATTTGAGAATCACTTCAACCATTTCATTCGAAGCTCTATGGACTCTGGGCTCATTTGTGTTTCGTTTCACCCACACCACTCTAAGCTTTATGGAACCTCGGCTCATTTGAGATTTACTTCGACAATTTCATTGTAAGCTCTATGGACTCTGGACTCATTTGAGCATCATTTCAACAATTTCATTCTAAGCTTTATGGAACCTCGACTCATTTGAGATTTACTTCGACAATTTCATTGTAAGCTCTATGGACTCTGGACTCATTTGAGCATCATTTCAACAATTTCATTCTAAGCTTTATGGAACCTCGACTCATTTGAGATTTACTTCGACAATTTCATTGTAAGCTCTATGGACTCTGGACTCATTTGAGCATCATTTCAACAATTTCATTCTAGGCTTTATGGAACCTCGGCTCATTTGAGATTTACTTCGACAATTTCATTGTAAGCTCTATGGACTCTGGACTCATTTGAGCATCATTTCAACAATTTCATTCTAAGCTTTATGGAACCTCGGCTCATTTGAGGTTTACTTCGACAATTTCATTGTAAGCTCTATGGACTCTGGACTCATTTGAGCATCATTTCAACAATTTCATTCTAGGCTTTATGGAACCTCGGCTCATTTGAGATTTACTTCGACAATTTCATTGTAAGCTCTATGGACTCTGGACTCATTTGAGCATGATTTTACCCATTTCACTCTAAGCTTTATGGAACCTCGGCTCATTTGAGATTTACTTCGACAATTTCATTGTAAGCTCTATGGACTCTGGACTCATTTGAGCATCATTTCAACAATTTCATTCTAAGCTTTATGGAACCTGGACTCATTTGAGAATCACATCAACAATTTTACTCTAAGCTCTATGGACTCTGGACTCATTACAGTATCATTTCACTCACTTCATTCTAAGCTTTATGGAACCTCGGCTTATTTGAGCATCACATCAACAATTTCACTCTAAGCTCTATGGACTCTGGACTCATTACAGTATCATTTCACTCACTTCATTCTAAGCTTTATGGAACCTCGGCTTATTTGAGCATCACATCAACAATTTCATTGTAAGTTCTATTGACTCTGGACTCAATACAGCATCATTTCACTCACTTCATTCCAAGCTTTATGGAGCCTCGACTCATTTGAACATCACTTCAAAAATTTCATTCTAAGCTCTATGGACTCTGGACTCAATACAGCATCATTTCACTCACTTCATTCCAAGCTTTATGGATCCTCGACTCATTTGAACATCACTTCAAAAATTTCACTCTAAGCTCTATGGACTCTGGACTCATTACAGTATCATTTCACTCACTTCATTCTAAGCTTTATGGAGCCTCGGCTCATTTGTGAATCACTTCGACAATTTCATTGTAAGCTCTATGGACTCTGGACTCATTTGAACATCATTTCACCCACTTCATTCTAAGCTTTATGGAACCTCGACTCATTTGAGAATCACTTAAACAATTTCATTGTAAGCTCTATGGACTCTGGACTCATTTGAGCATCATTTCACCCATTTCACTCTAAGCTTTATGGAACCTCGGCTCATTTGAGATTTACTTCGACAATTTCATTGTAAGCTCTATGGACTCTGGACTCATTTGAACATCATTTCACCCACACCACTCTAAGCTTTATGGAACCTCGGCTCATTTGAGAATCACTTCGACAATTTCATTGTAAGCTCTATGGACTCTGGACTCATTTGAACATCATTTCACCCACTTCATTCTAAACTTTATGGAACCTCGGCTCATTTGAGAATCACTTCGACAATTTCATTGTAAGCTCTACGGACTCTGGACTCATTTGAGCATCATTTCACCCACACCACTCTAAGCTTTATGGAACCTCGGCTCATTTGAGAATCACTTCGACAATTTCATTGTAAGCTCTATGGACTCTGGACTCATTTGAACATCATTTCACCCACACCACTCTAAGCTTTATGGAACCTCGGCTCATTTGAGAATCACTTCGACAATTTCATTGTAAGCTCTATGGACTCTGGACTCATTTGAACATCATTTCACCCACTTCATTCTAAGCTTTATGGAACCTCGGCTCATTTGAGAATCACTTCGACAATTTCATTGTAAGCTCTACGGACTCTGGACTCATTTGAGCATCATTTCACCCATTTCACTCTAAGCTTTATGGAACCTCGGCTCATTTGAGAATCACTTCGACAATTTCATTGTAAGCTCTACGGACTCTGGACTCATTTGAACATCATTTCACCCACACCACTCTAAGCTTTATGGAACCTCGGCTCATTTGAGATTTACTTCGACAATTTCATTGTAAGCTCTATGGACTCTGGACTCATTTGAACATCATTTCACCCACACCACTCTAAGCTTTATGGAACCTCGGCTCATTTGAGATTTACTTCGACAATTTCATTGTAAGCTCTATGGACTCTGGACTTATTTGAACATCATTTCACCCACACCACTCTAAGCTTTATGGAACCTCGGCTCATTTGAGATTTACTTCGACAATTTCATTGTAAGCTCTATGGACTCTGGACTCATTTGAACATCATCTCACCCACACCACTCTAAGCTTTATGGAACCTCGGCTCATTTGAGAATCACTTCGACAATTTCATTGTAAGCTCTACGGACTCTGGACTCATTTGAACATCATTTCACCCACACCACTCTAAGCTTTATGGAACCTCGACTCATTTGAGATTTACTTCGACAATTTCATTGTAAGCTCTATGGACTCTGGACTCATTTGAACATCATTTCACCCACACCACTCTAAGCTTTATGGAACCTCGGCTCATTTGAGATTTACTTCGACAATTTCATTGTAAGCTCTATGTACTCTGGACTCATTTGAGCATCATTTCACCCATTTCACTCTAAGCTTTATGGAACCTCGGCTCATTTGAGAATCACTTCGACAATTTCATTGTAAGCTCTACGGACTCTGGCCTCATTTGAGCATCATTTCACTCATTTCACTCTAAGCTTTATGGAACCTCGACTCATTTGAGAATCACATCGACAATTTCATTGTAAGCTCTATGGACTCTGGACTCATTTGAGCATCATTTCACTCACTTTATTCTAAGCTTTATGGAACCTCGGCTCATTTGAGAATCACTTCGACAATTTCATTGTAAGCTCTATGGACTCTGGACTCATTTGAGCATCATTTCACTCATTTAACTCTAAGCTTTATGGAACCTCGACTCATTTGAGAATCACATCGACAATTTCATTGTAAGCTCTATGGACTCTGGACTCATTTGAGCATCATTCCAACCACTTCATTCTAAGCTTTATGGAACCTCGGCTCATTTGAGAATCACTTCGACAATTTCATTGTAAGCTCTATGGATTCTGGACTCATTTGAGCATCGTTTCACCCATTTCATTGGCTCATTTGAGAATCACTTCAACCATTTCATTGTAATCTCTATGGACTCTGGACTCATTTGAGCATCGTTTCACCCATTTCATTGGCTCATTTGAGAATCACTTCAACAATTTCATTGCAAGCTCTATGGACTCTGGACTCATTTGAGCATCATTTCACCCATTTCACTCTAAGCTTTATGGAACCTCGGCTCATTTGAGAATCACTTCAACCATTTCATTGTAAGCTCTATGGACTCTGGACTCATTTGAGCATCGTTTCACCCATTTCATTGGCTCATTTGAGAATCACTTCAACAATTTCATTGCAAGCTCTATGGACTCTGGACTCATTTGAGCATCATTTCACCCATTTCACTCTAAGCTTTATGGAACCTCGGCTCATTTGAGAATCACTTCAACAATTTCATTGTAAGCTCTATGGACTCTGGGCTCATTTGAGCATCATTTCACCCATTTCACTCTAAGCTTTATGGAACCTCGGCTCATTTGAGAATCACTTCAACAATTTCATTGTAAGCTCTATGGACTCTGGACTCATTTGAGCATCGTTTCACCCATTTCATTGGCTCATTTGAGAATCACTTCAACCATTTCATTGTAAGCTCTATGGACTCTGGACTCATTTGAGCATCGTTTCACCCATTTCATTGGCTCATTTGAGAATCACATCAACAATTTCATTGCAAGCTCTATGGACTCTGGGCTCATTTGAGCATCATTTCACCCATTTCACTCTAAGCTTTATGGAACCTCGGCTCATTTGAGAATCACTTCAACCATTTCATTGTAAGCTCTATGGACTCTGGACTCATTTGAGCATCATTTCACCCATTTCACTCTAAGCTTTATGGAACCTCGGCTCATTTGAGAATCACTTCAACAATTTCATTGCAAGCTCTATGGACTCTGGACTCATTTGAGCATCATTTCACCCATTTCACTCTAAGCTTTATGGAACCTCGGCTCATTTGAGAATCACATCGACAATTTCATTGTAGGCTCTGTGGACTCTGGACTCATTTGAGCATCATTCCACCCACTTCATTCTAAGCTTTATGGAACCTCGGCTCATTTGAGAATCACTTAAACAATTTCATTGTAAGCTCTATGGACTCTGGACTCATTTGAGCATCATTTCACCCATTTCATTGGCTCATTTGAGAATCACTTCAACAATTTCATTGTAAGCTCTATGGACTCTGGGCTCATTTGAGCATCATTTCACCCATTTCATTGGCTCATTTGAGAATCACTTCAACAATTCCATTGTAAGCTCTATGGACTCTGGACTCATTTGAGCATCATGTCACCCATTTCATTGGCTCATTTGAGAATTACTTTAACAATTTCATTGCAAGCTCTATGGACTCTGGACTCATTTGAGGATCAATTCACCCATTTCACTCTAAGCTTTATGGAACATTGGCTCATTGGAGAATCACTTCAACCATTTCTTTGTAAGCTCTATGGACTCTGGACTCATTTGAGTATCGTTTCACCCACACCACTCTAAGCTTTATGGAACCTCGGCTCATTTGAGATTTACTTCGACAATTTCATTGTAAGCTCTATGTACTCTGGACTCATTTGAGCATCATTTCACCCATTTCACTCTAAGCTTTATGGAACCTCGGCTCATTTGAGAATCACTTAAACAATTTCATTGTAAGCTCTATGGACTCTGGGCTCATTTGAGTATCGTTTCAACAATTTCACTCTAAGCTTTATGGAACCTCGGCTCATTTGAGAATCACTTAAACAATTTCATTGTAAGCTCTATGGACTCTGGACTCATTTGAGTATCGTTTCACCCACACCACTCTAAGCTTTATGGAACCTCGGCTCATTTGAGATTTACTTCGACAATTTCATTGTAAGCTCTATGTACTCTGGACTCATTTGAGCATCATTTCACCCATTTCACTCTAAGCTTTATGGAACCTCGGCTCATTTGAGAATCACTTAAACAATTTCATTGTAAGCTCTATGGACTCTGGGCTCATTTGAGTATCGTTTCAACAATTTCACTCTAAGCTTTATGGAGCCTCGGCTCATTTGAGAATCACTTAAACAATTTCATTGTAAGCTCTATGGACTCTGGGCTCATTTGAGCATCATTTCATCCATTTCACTCTAAGCTTTATGGAGCCTCGGCTCATTTGAGAATCACTTAAACAATTTCATTGTAAGCTCTATGGACTCTGGGCTCATTTGAGCATCATTTCACCCACATCACTCTAAGCTTTATGGAGCCTCGGCTCATTTGAGAATCACTTAAACAATTTCATTGTAAGATCTATGGACGCTGGACTCATTTGAGCATCATTTCATCCATTTCACTCTAAGCTTTATGGAACCTCGGCTCATTTGAGAATCACTTAAACAATTTCATTGTAAGATCTATGGACGCTGGGCTCATTTGAGCATCATTTCATCCATTTCACTCTAAGCTTTATGGAGCCTCGGCTCATTTGAGAATCACTTAAACAATTTCATTGTAAGCTCTATGGACTCTGGGCTCATTTGAGCATCATTTCATCCATTTCACTCTAAGCTTTATGGAGCCTCGGCTCATTTGAGAATCACTTAAACAATTTCATTGTAAGCTCTATGGACTCTGGGCTCATTTGAGCATCATTTCACCCACATCACTCTAAGCTTTATGGAGCCTCGGCTCATTTGAGAATCACTTAAACAATTTCATTGTAAGATCTATGGACGCTGGACTCATTTGAGCATCATTTCATCCATTTCACTCTAAGCTTTATGGAACCTCGGCACATTTGAGAATCACTTAAACAATTTCATTGTAAGCTCTATGGACTCTGGACTCATTTGAGCATCATTTCACCCATTTCACTCTAAGCTTAATGGAGCCTCGGCTCATTTGAGAATCACTTCAACCATTTCATTCGAAGCTCTATGGACTCTGGGCTCATTTGTGTTTCGTTTCACCCACACCACTCTAAGCTTTATGGAACCTCGGCTCATTTGAGATTTACTTCGACAATTTCATTGTAAGCTCTATGGACTCTGGACTCATTTGAGCATCATTTCAACAATTTCATTCTAAGCTTTATGGAACCTCGACTCATTTGAGATTTACTTCGACAATTTCATTGTAAGCTCTATGGACTCTGGACTCATTTGAGCATCATTTCAACAATTTCATTCTAAGCTTTATGGAACCTCGACTCATTTGAGATTTACTTCGACAATTTCATTGTAAGCTCTATGGACTCTGGACTCATTTGAGCATCATTTCAACAATTTCATTCTAGGCTTTATGGAACCTCGGCTCATTTGAGATTTACTTCGACAATTTCATTGTAAGCTCTATGGACTCTGGACTCATTTGAGCATCATTTCAACAATTTCATTCTAAGCTTTATGGAACCTCGGCTCATTTGAGGTTTACTTTGACAATTTCATTGTAAGCTCTATGGACTCTGGACTCATTTGAGCATCATTTCAACAATTTCATTCTAGGCTTTATGGAACCTCGGCTCATTTGAGATTTACTTCGACAATTTCATTGTAAGCTCTATGGACTCTGGACTCATTTGAGCATGATTTTACCCATTTCACTCTAAGCTTTATGGAACCTCGGCTCATTTGAGATTTACTTCGACAATTTCATTGTAAGCTCTATGGACTCTGGACTCATTTGAGCATCATTTCAACAATTTCATTCTAAGCTTTATGGAACCTGGACTCATTTGAGAATCACATCAACAATTTTACTCTAAGCTCTATGGACTCTGGACTCATTACAGTATCATTTCACTCACTTCATTCTAAGCTTTATGGAACCTCGGCTTATTTGAGCATCACATCAACAATTTCATTGTAAGCTCTATGGACTCTGGACTCAATACAGCATCATTTCACTCACTTCATTCCTAGGTTTAGAGAGCCTCGACTCATTTGAGCATCACACCAACAATTTCATTGTAAGCTCTATGGACTCTGGACTCATTTGAGTATCATTTCACCCACACCACTCTAAGCTTTATGGAACCTCGGCTCATTTGAGATTTACTTCGACAATTTCATTGTAAGCTCTATGGACTCTGGACTCATTTGAGCATCATTTCACCCATTTCACTCTAAGCTTTATGGAACCTCGGCTCATTTGAGATTTACTTCGACAATTTCATTGTAAGCTCTATGGACTCTGGACTCATTTGAGCATCATTTCAACAATTTCATTCTAAGCTTTATGGAACCTCGACTCATTTGAGAATCACATCAACAATTTCACTCTAAGCTCTATGGACTCTGGACTCATTACAGCATCATTTCACTCACTTCATTCCTAGGTTTAGAGAGCCTCGACTCATTTGAGCATCACACCAACAATTTCATTGTAAGCTCTATGGACTCTGGACTCATTTGAGCATGATTTTACCCATTTCACTCTAAGCTTTATGGAACCTCGGCTCATTTGAGATTTACTTCGACAATTTCATTGTAAGCTCTATGGACTCTGGACTCATTTGAGCATCATTTCAACAATTTCATTCTAAGCTTTATGGAACCTGGACTCATTTGAGAATCACATCAACAATTTTACTCTAAGCTCTATGGACTCTGGACTCATTACAGTATCATTTCACTCACTTCATTCTAAGCTTTATGGAACCTCGGCTTATTTGAGCATCACATCAACAATTTCATTGTAAGCTCTATGGACTCTGGACTCAATACAGCATCATTTCACTCACTTCATTCCTAGGTTTAGAGAGCCTCGACTCATTTGAGCATCACACCAACAATTTCATTGTAAGCTCTATGGACTCTGGACTCATTTGAGTATCATTTCACCCACACCACTCTAAGCTTTATGGAACCTCGGCTCATTTGAGATTTACTTCGACAATTTCATTGTAAGCTCTATGGACTCTGGACTCATTTGAGCATCATTTCACCCATTTCACTCTAAGCTTTATGGAACCTCGGCTCATTTGAGATTTACTTCGACAATTTCATTGTAAGCTCTATGGACTCTGGACTCATTTGAGTATCATTTCAACAATTTCATTCTAAGCTTTATGGAACCTCGACTCATTTGAGAATCACATCAACAATTTCACTCTAAGCTCTATGGACTCTGGACTCATTACAGCATCATTTCACTCACTTCATTCCTAGGTTTAGAGAGCCTCGACTCATTTGAGCATCACACCAACAATTTCATTGTAAGCTCTATGGACTCTGGACTCAATACAGCATCATTTCACTCACTTCATTCCTAGGTTTAGAGAGCCTCGACTCATTTGAGCATCACACCAACAATTTCATTGTAAGCTCTATGGACTCTGGACTCATTTGTGCATCATTTCACCCATTTTATTGGCTCATTTGAGAATCACTTCAACAATTTCATTGTAAGCTCTATGGACTCTGGACTCATTTGAGCATCATTTCACCCATTTCATTGGCTCATTTGAGAATCACTTCAACAATTTCATTGCAAGCTCTATGAACTCTGGACTCATTTGAGCATCATTTCACCCATTTCACTCTAAGCTTTATGGAGCCTCGGCTCATTTGAGAATCACTTCAACCATTTCATTGTAAGCTCTATGGACTCTGGGCTCATTTGAGTATCGTTTCACCCACACCACTCTAAGCTTTATAGAACCTCGGCTCATTTGAGATTTACTTCGACAATTTCATTGTAAGCTCTATGGACTCTGGACTCATTTGAGCATCATTTCACCCATTTCACTCTAAGCTTTATGGAACCTCGGCTCATTTGAGATTTACTTCGACAATTTCATTGTAAGCTCTATGGACTCTGAACTCATTTGAGCATCATTTCACCCATTTCACTCTAAGCTTTATGGAACCTCGGCTCATTTGAGATTTACTTCGACAATTTCATTTTAAGCTCTATGGACTCTGGACTCATCTGAGCATCATTTCACCCACTTCATTCTAAGCTTTATGGAACCTCGACTCATTTGAGAATCACATCAACAATTTCACTCTAAGCTCTATGGACTCTGGACTCATTACAGTATCATTTCACTCACTTCATTCTAAGCTTTATGGAACCTCGGCTTATTTGAGATTTACTTCGACAATTTCATTGTAAGCTCTATGGACTCTGGACTCATTACAGTATCATTTCACTCACTTCACTCTAAGCTTTATAGAACCTCGGCTCATTTGAGATTTACTTCGACAATTTCATTGTAAGCTCTATGGACTCTGGACTCATTTGAGCATCATTTCACCCATTTCACTCTAAGCTTTATGGAACCTCGGCTCATTTGAGATTTACTTCGACAATTTCATTGTAAGCTCTATGGACTCTGGATTCATTTGAGCATCATTTCACCCACTTCATTCTAAGCTTTATGGAACCTCGACTCATTTGAGAATCACATCAACAATTTCACTCTAAGCTCTATGGACTCTGGACTCATTACAGTATCATTTCACTCACTTCATTCTAAGCTTTATGGAACCTCGGCTTATTTGAGATTTACTTCGACAATTTCACTCTAAGCTCTATGTACTCTGGACTCATTAGAGTATCATTTCACTCACTTCACTCTAAGCTTTATAGAACCTCGGCTCATTTGAGATTTACTTCGACAATTTCATTGTAAGCTCTATGGACTCTGGACTCATTTGAGCATCATTTCACCCATTTCACTCTAAGCTTTATGGAACCTCGGCTCATTTGAGATTTACTTCGACAATTTCATTGTAAGCTCTATGGACTCTGAACTCATTTGAGCATCATTTCACCCATTTCACTCTAAGCTTTATGGAACCTCGGCTCATTTGAGATTTACTTAGACAATTTCATTGTAAGCTCTATGGACTCTGGACTCATTTGAGCATCATTTCAACAATTTCATTCTAAGCTTTATGGAACCTCGACTCATTTGAGAATCACATCAACAATTTCACTCTAAGCTCTATGGACTCTGGACTCATTACAGTATCATTTCACTCACTTCATTCTAAGCTTTATGGAACCTCGGCTTATTTGAGCATCACATCAACAATTTCACTCTAAGCTCTATGGACTCTGGACTCATTACAGTATCATTTCACTCACTTCATTCTAAGCTTTATGGAACCTCGGCTTATTTGAGCATCACATCAACAATTTCATTGTAAGTTCTATTGACTCTGGACTCAATACAGAATCATTTCACTCACTTCATTCCAAGCTTTATGGAGCCTCGACTCATTTGAACATCACTTCAAAAATTTCATTCTAAGCTCTATGGACTCTGGACTCAATACAGCATCATTTCACTCACTTCATTCCAAGCTTTATGGAACCTCGGCTTATTTGAGCATCACATCAACAATTTCATTGTAAGTTCTATTGACTCTGGACTCAATACAGCATCATTTCACTCACTTCATTCCAAGCTTTATGGAGCCTCGACTCATTTGAACATCACTTCAAAAATTTCATTCTAAGCTCTATGGACTCTGGACTCAATACAGCATCATTTCACTCACTTCATTCCAAGCTTTATGGAGCCTCGACTCATTTGAACATCACTTCAAAAATTTCATTCTAAGCTCTATGGACACTGGACTCAATACAGCATCATTTCACTCACTTCATTCTAAGCTTTATGGAGCGTCGACTCATTCGAACATCACTTCAAAAATTTCATTCTAAGCTCTATGGACTCTGGACTCAATACAGCATAATTTCACTCACTTCATTCCAAGCTTTATGGAGCCTCGACTCATTTGAACATCACTTCAAAAATTTCATTCTAAGCTCTATGGACTCTGGACTCAATACAGCATCATTTCACTCACTTCATTCCAAGCTATGGAGCCTCGACTCATTTGAACATCACTTCAAAAATTTCATTCTAAGCTCTATGGACTCTGGACTCAATACAGCATTATTTCACTCACTTCATTCTAAGCTTTATGGAGCCTCGACTCATTTGAACATCACTTCAAAAATATCATTCTAAGCTCTGTGGAACCTGCAGTCATTTGAATATCATTTTACCCATTTCATTCTAAGCTTTATGGAGCCTCGACTCATTTGAGAATCACTTCAAACATTTCATTCTAAGCTCTGTGGAACCTGCAGTCATTTGAATGTCATTTTACCCATTTCATTCTAAGCTTTATGGAACCTCGACTCATTTGAGCATCACTTCAGCAATTTCATTCTAAGCTCTATGGACTCTGGACTCATTTGAGCATCATTTCACCCATTTCACTCTAAGCTTTATGGAACCTCGGCTCATTTGAGATTTACTTCGACAATTTCATTGTAAGCTCTATGGACTCTGAACTCATTTGAGCATCATTTCACCCATTTCACTCTAAGCTTTATGGAACCTCGGCTCATTTGAGATTTACTTCGACAATTTCATTGTAAGCTCTATGGACTCTGGACTCATTTGAGCATCATTTCAACAATTTCATTCTAAGCTTTATGGAACCTCGACTCATTTGAGAATCACATCAACAACTTCACTCTAAGCTCTATGGACTCTGGACTCATTACAGTATCATTTCACTCACTTCATTCTAAGCTTTATGGAACCTCGGCTTATTTGAGCATCACATCAACAATTTCACTCTAAGCTCTATGGACTCTGGACTCATTACAGTATCATTTCACTCACTTCATTCTAAGCTTTATGGAACCTCGGCTTATTTGAGCATCACATCAACAATTTCATTGTAAGTTCTATTGACTCTGGACTCAATACAGCATCATTTCACTCACTTCATTCCAAGCTTTATGGAGCCTCGACTCATTTGAACATCACTTCAAAAATTTCATTCTAAGCTCTATGGACTCTGGACTCAATACAGCATCATTTCACTCACTTCATTCCAAGCTTTATGGAACCTCGGCTTATTTGAGCATCACATCAACAATTTCATTGTAAGTTCTATTGACTCTGGACTCAATACAGCATCATTTCACTCACTTCATTCCAAGCTTTATGGAGCCTCGACTCATTTGAACATCACTTCAAAAATTTCATTCTAAGCTCTATGGACTCTGGACTCAATACAGCATCATTTCACTCACTTCATTCCAAGCTTTATGGAGCCTCGACTCATTTGAACATCACTTCAAAAATTTCATTCTAAGCTCTATGGACACTGGACTCAATACAGCATCATTTCACTCACTTCATTCTAAGCTTTATGGAGCGTCGACTCATTCGAACATCACTTCAAAAATTTCATTCTAAGCTCTATGGACTCTGGACTCAATACAGCATAATTTCACTCACTTCATTCCAAGCTTTATGGAGCCTCGACTCATTTGAACATCACTTCAAAAATTTCATTCTAAGCTCTATGGACTCTGGACTCAATACAGCATCATTTCACTCACTTCATTCCAAGCTATGGAGCCTCGACTCATTTGAACATCACTTCAAAAATTTCATTCTAAGCTCTATGGACTCTGGACTCAATACAGCATTATTTCACTCACTTCATTCTAAGCTTTATGGAGCCTCGACTCATTTGAACATCACTTCAAAAATATCATTCTAAGCTCTGTGGAACCTGCAGTCATTTGAATATCATTTTACCCATTTCATTCTAAGCTTTATGGAGCCTCGACTCATTTGAGAATCACTTCAAACATTTCATTCTAAGCTCTGTGGAACCTGCAGTCATTTGAATGTCATTTTACCCATTTCATTCTAAGCTTTATGGAACCTCGACTCATTTGAGCATCACTTCAGCAATTTCATTCTAAGCTCTATGGACTCTGGACTCATTTGAATGTCATTTTACCCATTTCATTCTAAGCCCTAGGCCTCGGACATGCCTTAAGGTTAGGCTAGTTCTAGTGTACTGCTGCTTACGTTGTTTACAAATCAGGGAAGTGGACAGAGGGAGTCGTCGCGTGCTCTAAAGGGCTTGAGCTGTGTATGGCAGTGGAGGGGAAGGAGAGGTCACTAACACCCTGTGCGCTCGCAACTGTTTTCCAGCCATACGGCAAACAAATCACAACCTACTAAGCCTACTAAGCTCTATGGAACCTGAATGCATTTGAGCATTATTTCACCCAGTTCATTCTAAGCTCTAGGAAACCTGGAGTTATTTGAATTACATTTTACCCATTTCATTTTAAGCTATATGGACCCAAGGCTCAACGCAAGCAACTGCCCCATCTGACCGCCACCGTCATATACTAGGAACCTGAAAGCACACACCTGAAATGCAATGAAGGGAAATTTGCGTTATGAAAGAGAACATCATAAGAGACAAGGGTGAAGCTTAAAGTGAAAAAAAGAAGAGTTTAAGGGTGCAGTCAATTGAAGCCCCGTTCTCCTGAACACAGTTCCTACAGCACCTCAGTTGGGTTGTATAAACTATAACTATGTTGAAGAGAAGGTTAAAATGAGATCAAACCGGAAAGATATAAAGCTTTTACAGTTTTCTTGAAGTTTAATCAAAACGAGAAACTTCTGTTAGAAAGCACTAAGAAGAAAATATTATCCTATTACGTCCTTTTTTTTAAAAAAAAAGACACGGTCTGACCTGCTCTGAGCAGTAATTGAATTTGGAAGGAAAAGGAGCTTCTTCACAAACACTCGTGTTTTAGAATCCTTAGTTTTGCCCTCACTGGTTTTGAATTTAACGCCGTTTATTCATTAGGGCCCCTTTCTGCGTTTTCTCATTTAATTCTGGCTGTTTTATCAACTAATTCAAGCATCCGCAGTGAACAGGAAAGAGAAAATATGTACCACAGCTTCCTTAAAAGTAACGTCTGGCGCGTCACCAGGGTTGTCCACAAAACATGTGCGCGAACTTTCGGCTCTCTTGGGATGGAAGTTTAATTCATCCAGGACGAGAGCTTCCTGGCTGAAACTTTGTTATCTGGAGTGCCAGAAATGAGAAAAACCAGGGCTGCCATCCACTAAGATATATTCTCTCGCCTGTCTCTATGCACGTCTGTCTCAAGAGGTCTAGAGTTTGAATCTCGGTCAGGCTGAGTTATCTGGATGAGGGTTTTTCCTTATCCTGAAAGATGAATGTGGAGTAGCTTAAAGTTTTATAGACCCTGGGCTAATGCGACTATAATTTAATTCATTGTCCGATATACCGAGCGGCATGGCTCAGTCTATAGCCGGCATTCGGAAGGTCCGGGTTCGATTCCCATGGCCCGCATAGATTTTTCACGGCTTTCCCGGGTCACTAGCTGATTGTTGGGTAAGATAATTACATCTCCATTACCATTTCGCATCTCTCATCTGGTCACTTCTAGGGTAGAAGTGTCGGCGGGTGTCTCGACGGTGCATGGTAGCATGGTATGCTCTGAGTGACCCACTTCCTCCTTCATACGTCGATTGTCTGTCCTTCGAACCGGTTTCTGGGACCGCTTCCGAACAAGAGAGGCGGGGATATCATTGTCCTGGCTACCAGGCACTTTCCAAGTAAAATGTAGCGACCCTGCCCTCTGCACTGTAGTTGTTACTTAACGATGTAGCCGCTCGGGCACGGCGCGGCCACGACCAAAGTAGAACGAATTTTAAGACAAGAATTACAGCAACTAAGACTCGCTTTTCGTCAAATCGCCTACTCCGAATATGACGTTGAAGCCTCGATCACCAAAGTTAGGAAAGGAAAACCTGTAATACAGCAAGCGTCAGATAAGCCTACCGCTACAGCCTACATCCCGTTTACCGGCAATCTATCCGGCATAGTCAGTAGCCTCGATCACCAAAGCTAGGAAATGGAAACCTGTAATACAGCAAGCGTCAGATAAGCCTACCACTACAGCCTACATCCCGTTTACCGGCAAACTACCCGGCAGAATCAGCAGCCTTGATCACCAAAGCTAGGAAAGCGAAACCTGTAATACAGCAAGCGTCAGATAAGCCTACCGCTACAATCTACATCCCGTTTACCGGCAATCTATCCGGCAGAATCAGCAGCCTCGATCACCAAAGCTAGGAAAGGGAAACCTGTAATACAGCAAGCGTCAGATAAGCCTACCGCTACAGTCTACATCCCGTTTACCGGCAATCTATCCGGCAGAATCAGCAGCCTCGATCACCAAAGCTAGGAAAGGGAAACCTGTAATACAGCAAGCGTCAGTTAAGCCTACCGCTACAGCCTGCGTCCCATTTACCGGCAACCTTTCCGGCAGAATCAGCAGTCTCGATCACCAAAGCTAGGAAAGGGAAACCTGTAATACAGAAAGCGTCAGATAAGCCTACTGCTACAGCCTACATCCTGTTTACCGGCAATCTATCCGGCAGAATCAGTAACCTCGATCACCAAAGCTAAGAAAGGGAAACCTGTAATACAGCAAGTGTCAGATAAGCCTACTGCTACAGCCTACATCCCGTATACCGGCAATCTATCCGACAGAATCAGCAGCCTCTATCACCAAAGCTAGGAAAGGGAAACCTGTAATACAGCAAGCGACAGATAAGCCTACCGCTACAGCCTACATCCCATTTACCGGCAATCTATCCGACAGAATCAGCAGCCTCTATCACCAAAGCTAAGAAAGGGAAACCTGTAATACAGCAAGCGACAGATAAGCCTACCGCTACAGCCTGCGTCCCATTTACCGGCAACCTTTCCGGCAGAATCAGCAGTCTCGATCACCAAAGCTAGGAAAGGGAAACCTGTAATACAGAAAGCGTCAGATAAGCCTACTGCTACAGCCTACATCCTGTTTACCGGCAATCTATCCGGCAGAATCAGTAACCTCGATCACCAAAGCTAAGAAAGTGAAACCTGTAATACAGAAAGCGTCAGATAAGCCTACTGCTACAGCCTACATCCCGTTTACCGGCAATCTATCCGACAGAATCAGCAGCCTCTATCACCAAAGCTAGGAAAGGGAAACCTGTAATACAGCAAGCGACAGATAAGCCTACCGCTACAGCCTACATCCCATTTACCGGCAATCTATCCGACAGAATCAGCAGCCTCTATCACCAAAGCTAGGAAAGGGAAACCTGTAATACAGCAAGCGACAGATAAGCCTACCGCTACAGCCTACATCCCGTTTACTGGCGATCTATCCGGCAGAATCAGCAGAATCCCGCCAAATACAACATCAGGACCATCCATAAGCCACCTCCGAAAATTAAACATCTTTGAGACCAGTGAAAGACAAACTGGACTTCCAAGTTCCGGGAGCGTACCGCATTCCCTGTAAATGTGGGACACCATATATAGGACAAACCGGAATGGCCATCGCTATCAGAATAAAGGAACATGAACGGAGCATGCAACCTGAGAAGTCTGGACTGGCAGAGCATTGTTTTGATAACGATCGGAGAGCCAACTTCCGGGTGACGACCATCTTGGCAAAATGCATCAGTTACTGGGCGCGGAGAGTTAAGGAAGCTTTGGCCATTTCCTCCGAGAGGAGAACACTTAATAGTGATGCTGGATTTCAGTTCAGCTCCTCTTGGAAACTGGCGTTAAAATGGTAATCTGTCGACTTAAGTAGCACAGATCTATACAGCTTGACAATCAAGTTCAGTAGTTACGTTTCTTTGACCCAGCTAATTTTCTGTACTCATGGGATCTCCTACCTGTCATTTAATTGACTAAATGAGTCTTTTGTTCCGCGATACGTGTATTGGTGGTGTTTTGTCTTTGTTGATGTTTGTGTTATATCCAGTTATATATTTGGTGGTTATAACATTTATTAAAATATCCTGATGATGGGACAGATGTACGCTCTCGAATCGTCTTTTCACCTGGCTTGCTTCCCAAGAAGAACTTGAAAAAATATCTTTCTATATTTGGAATTAATAAGGATAAAGAATAGTGGCTAGTCCTATTGGTGGAAGACATATTTGAGAATCAACTGGGATTAAAATTAACCTGCTTGGAAATTGCTGATTTTTTGGGTATAGAAATAAGTGGAGAGTGATGTAGGCCGATAACTGAGATGAGATATAAATGACTAGTTTTGAGTAAGAAGAAACGAGGATTTTTGTGGACCAGCACTTCACCAACGAAGTAAGAGAGCAACGTATACCCTGAAGCAAGCCAGACAATAAGGAAACAGGATATGACTCGACATCGACGGGTGGAATTTGACCAGACTGCTGAATTGCTGAAATCGGCAAACAATGGGACGAAAGTGAGAACGGCGTGACGTCACAAGTAACAAGGATAGTCATGCCAGAATATGACTGATAGTTAAACGTATGCAAAGTAAATGATAAATTTGTTTCACATTGTAAAGAGTTTATTACGGAATTTTATAGTGCATATAAAATGTGTGTGTGTGTGTGTGTGTGTGTGTGTGTGTGTGTGTGTGTGTGTGTGTGTGTGTGTGTGTGTGTGTGTGTGTGTGTGTGTGTGTGTGTGCGCGCGCGTGCGTGCGTGCGTGCGTGTCTGTGTATTTAATGCTCGGAATTTGATAATAAAATCATTTTTCTTCTTGCTTCCCAATATTTAGAGACTAGATCTCGATTTTGGAGAGTTTCACATACCGTTAGATGATCGATGTTCATTGAATCGTCTTTACCACATAAACAGCACTGTGGAGAAGTTGTTAATCCAACCTTGAATAAATGTCCATTCAAACAATCGTGGCCTGTGATTAATCTGAACATTGCTACTGAAGATTTTCGAGGTAGTTCTGGAATTGTCTTTAGTTTGTTTTGGAGATCCTTCCAATTAAGTTTTTCAGAAGAAACTAGATAGTTGTTATATAGTTTTGTGAAGATGTTTTTAATTAATCTTTTAACTGTTTCATAGGGGATATTTTGTTTCGTTGTTTGAGATATTTTGGAACCCTTCTTGGCCAACATATCTGCTTGCTCATTGCCAGAAAGTCCACAGTGAGATGGTATCCATTGGAAAACTATACGAATATTTAAATTTTGAAGATGTTTAATCATATTATGAATTTCATTTATCTTTTCGGTTTTTGGGCTCTCATTTGAAATAATAGCCTGAATAGCTGCTTTAGAATATGTTAAGAAAACTATGCTGGAAAGCTTATTTGTCCAGGCAAATAGATTTTATAAGGAAGTATAAATTGCATCAATTTCTCCATCAAAACTTGTTAAGTAAATTCCAACATGCTTATAGAAAGAAAAGAATTTACAGGTAGCTCCTGCACCTGCTCCATCTTCTTGATTATAAAGAGAGCCATCTGTATAGATGTGTGTCCATTTGCCAACTGAATATCTTATATAAATGTATATTTAAGGGGTTAGCGCATATTTAACTAATATTTGCATATTTATGCAAATATTTTACATTTTCAGCAATGATTTGTACAAATATTTCAAAGGTAGCCGAAAAATGAGAACGTTGATAACAACAATAACACTTCCTGATATAAAAAATGCCGCTCGATAACTTATAGCAATCAACAATCTTGCGGTAAATCAAAGTTCGGTGCGGCCTTTGCATCATGAAACCTAATACGCCTAGTATTACTAATGAAAACAAGGCTGTCTAACTCAACGATAACATCTACAAGAATTAAAAAGTTTCATTTTCACTTAACCCTCTATGGCCCAATGTCTCTCTGAGGTAACAACTACTTTTAATACTCTTTTGTTATCCTATGATGAAAATTTTCCATTGTGGACATTTGTAATCTGAAAGTCACAACATGGACGCCTTGATTGTGGCTTGTTTAGTTATTTAGTTCATAATGTACTCAACAGGTTGAAGCTAAAGCAACGTACACAGATACTTTGCATTTTGATGTTACTAGTGGCACCTTAAACAAATTTATTTTATATATCTCTGCAATATAATTTAAAACACACGTACGAATAAAATTATATTTTAAAGCACTAAACATGATATATAAATTTATACCATTTATTACTTCAAACAAAATAGTTACGTTACCCGAAAATTACAGTGGACCACAGTAGTCGCCATAATAAGTTAGGTTATGGATGCACACTGGAGTAGAAGGAAAACTATTTGTCCAAAAGTTCATACTAAAATTCAGTATAGTTATACTTTCTTTTCTATACGGGGGCTGTTCAATAAAGAATGATCATAATTTTTTACGGTCATGATTTTTCGCACTAAAATTCAATCTTATTATATTCTGTTAACTTAATGTGAAACAAACACGCCGTAGTAGTTTCATTGTTGGTACTCCTGGATCCAGCCTGTGAGAAACAGACAAGTTCAGACATGTTCAGTATTGCCTACCGCTGCAATGGAGGTAACACGCAGGGAACAATATGCGGCTTTGAAATTCTGCTTTCGTCTCAACAAATCTTCAGCTGAGGCCTATACAATGTTACAGGAGGCCTATGGAGAGTCTGTTTTTCCCTACAGCGCAGCTCGAAGGTGCTTTAAAATGTTTAAAGAGGAGAGAGAATCAATTTCAAAGGAAGGTGGACCCCAGTTACTGCTCTTACGAAAGAATACATCAACACTGCTGCTGCCGTTGTGAGAGAGGAGCGACGAATTACCTTAAGATCACTTTCTGAAGTACTGAACCATCCATTGGGTGCCACCCACACATTGGTTACAGAAACATTACACATGAGACGTGTTTGTGCGCGATGGGTTCCAAGACTGTTGATTCCCGAACAAAAGGACATTCGCATGTAGGTCTGCATTAAGTTAAGATGTTAGAGAATGATCCGGAGTTTCCTCCGAACGTAATCACTGCTGATGAAACTTGACTGCATCATTTTGATCCTGAGAGCAAACAGCAAAGCTCAGTGTGGTAATCTCCTTCATCACCAATCCCCAAGAAAGCAAAAGTGGTTGCTTCTACTGGGAAAGTTATGGTCATCTCATTCTTTGGCATACATGGAGTGGTTTATCAACATGTTGTACCTGCACACACATCAGTAACTGGACAATACTACAGGGATGTCCTGAAAACATTGCAAGTCCATATCAGGCGCAAAAGACCACATTTCCATGAAGCAGGCTGGAAGCTGCACCATGATAATGCTCGGCCGCATGTTGCCAATGTTGTGGCTGAATATCTTGCAAAAATCAATGTGAACTGCGTCCCTCACCCTCCCTATAGTCCGGATTTAGCTCCATGTGACGTTTTTCTATTCCCTAACTTGAATAAACGTCTTCGCAGGAGGTATTATACATCATCAGAAGCAGTGGTGAAAGCTGCGAAGGGGATTTTGAAGGTTCTCTCAAAAATGGTTTCTAGCATGTCTTTGAAGACTGGGAGAAACGCTGGGACAAGTGCATCGCATTTAGGGGAGACTATTTTGAGAAGGACCATCAAAATTATGAGGATGAGTTCGTTGCCAAAAAAGAAGTTGTCTTTCTTTATTGAACAGCCCCTGCGGTAAGTTTGTAACATAACATAGTAAATCACATATTGTAGACCTGAATCTGTTTTCATATTTTCTGACTGTTACAAAAAAATTCAAAATTTTGTGCTACCAACCGTCACATTACCATAAATATTTTGTCCACTTATAACAAAAAGTGCACAAAAGGTAGATATGAAATATGAGCAGTTTATGTTCACATTAAAACATTTTGTGCATAGCTAAAGCTGCTTTAAAGGCCCTACACACGAAGCAAGGGTTAATAGACTGAGGATTTCTGTTCTAATTTTGACATGTATAAAGTGTGCCCCCGCTAGACATGTTATTTTGCATTTATGTATTGTCTATAGTTGTACAATAACGCAGGCAATGGAAATGCTGACAAAAACTTCTCTCAAAACACTTATGGGCATTACTGTACGTAGTAAATTTGGACTGAACGGCTTTGCTTTACATTATTGTGTGTCTTCACAGAGCTAAATTCCCTCTGTAGCAGTGGCGAGGCTTCAAATCATTCTGAGGTCATTCATTTTGAGACAAGTAGAGCATAATTCGCCAGATATTAACCTGGTCGTTTATGAAGTCATGTTTGACGTCAGCTTCTCTGTTTAATCGCAGAGTCTGCCTCATGGACATACGTATCTCTGTAAATACCACGTCATCTTTGCCTGCCAAATCTCCCAGCGGTAGAGTTAATATTGGATTTCTTCTTCTGTTTTGTTTTATATGTGAATTCCGAGCAAAAAATTACCCGTCCGTATTTCGGCCTCCTTAAATATCAGTACTAGGTAAACTTGCCTCACAGAGTTCGATCTCACTTGACCGCTTCATGTCACTTAGGATTTTTGTTGTTCAAAGAGTACAGGATACGTAGAGCTTAGTATTACCACACATTCAACTTTCAGGATAAGGGAAAACCCCCAACTTGAAGTCATATCCGACGATGAATGAAATGATCTTCAAATGAGCACAAGGTGCATAGAGCTTAGAGTTAACATTCATCTTTCAGGATAACAAAAACCCTCCAACGTTAAGTCATATAGGACGATGAATGAAATGATGTTCAAATGAGTACAGGGTACATAGAGCCTAGAGTTAACATACATTCATCTTTCAGGATAAGAGAAAACCTCCAACGTTAAGTCATATCGGACGATGAATGAAATGATCTTCAAATGAGTACAGGGTACATAGAGCTTAGAGTTAATTGTCATTTATCATTCAGGGTAAGAGAAAACCTCCAGCGTTAAGTCACATCGGACGATGAATGGAATGTTGTTCAAATAAGTACAGGGTACATAGAGCTTAGAGTTACCTGACATTCATCTTTCAGGATAAGGGGAAACCTCCAACGTTAAGTCATATCGGACGATGAATGAAATGTTGTTCAAACAAGTACAGGGTACATAGAGCTTAGAGTTACCTGACATTCATCTTTGCGGATAAGAGAAAACCTCCAACGTTAAGTCACATCGGACGATGGATGAAATGATGTTCAAATGAGTACAGGGTACATAGAGCTTGGAGTTACCAGACATTCATCTTTCAGGATAAGGGGAAACCTCCAACGTTAAGTCATATCGGACGATGAATGAAATGTTGTTCAAACAAGTACAGGGTACATAGAGCTTAGTATTACCAGACATTCATCTTTCAGGATAAGGGAAAACCTCCAACGTTAAGTCATACCGGACGATGAATGAAATGTTGTTCAGATGAGTACAGGGTACATAGAGCTCAGAGTTACCAGACATTCATCTTTCAGGATAAGGGAAAAGTTCCAACGTTAAGTCATATCGGACGATGAATGAAATGATGTTCAGATGAGTACAGGGTACATAGAGCTTATAGTTAACAGACATTCATCTTTCAGGATAAGGGGAAACCTCCAACGTTAAGTCATATCGGACGATGAATGAAATGTTGTTCAAACAAGTACAGGGTACATAGAGCTTAGTATTACCAGACATTCATCTTTCAGGATAAGGGAAAACCTCCAACGTTAAGTCATACCGGACGATGAATGAAATGTTGTTCAGATGAGTACAGGGTACATAGAGCTCAGAGTTACCAGACGTTCATCTTTCAGGATAAGGGAAAAGTTCCAACGTTAAGTCATATCGGACGATGAATGAAATGATGTTCAGATGAGTACAGGGTACATAGAGCTTATAGTTAACAGACATTCATCTTTCAGGATAAGTGAAAACCTCCAACGTTAAGTCATATCGGACGATGAATGAAATGATGTTCAGATGAGTACAGGGTACATAGAGCTTATAGTTAACAGACATTCATCTTTCAGGATAAGTGAAAACCTCCAACGTTAAGTCATATCGGACGATGAATGAAATGATGTTCAGATGAGTACAGGGTACATAGAGCTTAAAGTTAACAGACATTCATCTTTCAGGATAAGTGAAAACCTCCAACGTTAAGTCATATCAGACGAGGAATGAAATGATGTTCAAATGAGTACAGGGTACATAGAGCTTACAGTTAAGAGACGTTCATCTTTCAGGATAAGTGAAAACCTCCAACGTTAAGTAATATCGGACGATGAATAAAATGATGTTCAAATGAATACAGAGTACACAGAGCTAAGAGTTAATTCACATTCATCATTCAGGAGAATGAAATGATCTTCAACTGACTCTAGGGTACATAGAGCTTATAGTTAATTGACATTCATCATTCAGGATAAGAGAAAACCTCCAACGCTGTCATATCGGACGAAGAATGAAATGATGTTGAAATGAGTACAGGGTGCATAGAGTTTAGTGTTACCAAACATTCATCATTCAGGACAAGAGAAAACCTCCAACGCTCTCATATCGGACGAAGAATGAAATGATGTTGAACTGAGTATAGGGTACATAGAGCTTAGAGTTACTAGACATTCATCTTTTAGGATAAGGGGAAACGTCCAACGTTAAGTCATATCAGACGAGGAATGAAATGATGTTCAAATGAGTACAGGGTACATAGAGCTTAGAGTTACTAGACATTCATCTTTCAGGATAAGAGAAAACCTCCAACTTGAAGTCATATCGGACGATAATGAAGTGATGTTCAAATAAGTACAGGGTACATGGAGCTTGGAGATATCACACATTCATCTTTCAAGATAAGGGAAAGCCTCCAACGTTAAGTCATATCGGACGATGAATGAAATGATGTTCAAATGAGTACAGGGTACATTGAGCTTAGAGTTACCAAACATACACCTTTCAGCGTAAGCGAAAACCTCCGAGGTAAAGTCTTATTGGACGTTGAATGGAATGTTATTTAAATAAGTCCAGGGTACATAGAGCTTAGAGTTACAAGACATGCATCTTTCAGGATAAGAGAAAACCTCCAACGTTAAGTCATATCAGACGAGGAATGAAATGATATTCAAATCAGTACAGGGGACATAGAGCTTAGAGTCGCCAGACATTCATCTTTAAGAATAAGAATAAAGTAAAGCGGCGGAAAACAACATATGTTGTAGTGACGCAACAGAAAGCTTGAATAGAGTTATCAAAAAAGTGTGTGTGTATCTTCCCTGATGCAAAAAGTGTTCAGAAATTTGCATATTTCTGATAATGGCTCAAATATCTTTTAATTTAATTGCCATATATTTAATGAATTTTCATATCAATTGTAATTGCGTAAATGGTAAGCTGTAGGAGGTTGAGAATATGCTGCTACTGAGTCCTGGTTCAAAACTTATATTTGCAGTTTGGTTATCGAAGTAAACCTCGCAGTTCAAGCAGCTGACACACATTTTGTTTCTGTTTGTTGAACGGAGATATCCGGTTCGAGTTGGCACACGGGGTGGTCTGTTTGCCAACTCCAAATACCAAGGCCGGTCGTCTTACCTCCATTCAGCCAAATACGGGAGCCTGCAGTCGTTGACGAAAAGAAGCGATCCAAATAATCACTCAGTAAAGCTCAAAAAGGTGTCAGACGGTCAACAAGCAATAATGCATTCCTTCAAATGAAGGTTCAAAGCGCATGCGTCTGGACGTGACAAAAGAACGGAGGCTTTTATATTCCCGACACTTCCGCCAGGTGGCCAAAAGAGTGAAAAGGAACCGTGGTCCACCCCACAGCGGAAATCTTTTGTAAATACAGTCATTTTTCAAGCTCTGTAACGAACAATTTGCCAAGTACAGAGACGATCGATTCTTTGTAACACGTCGCCAGCAAATGGGAGGAGGGTTCCATTGAATTTGGAAACGTATTAGCTTTTTTGGCTGACTAATAGCTTTAGCACCGCTGAATTCCGACACATCGCTTTCAGAACGAAATATTCAATTCTGTCTTTGTTAGCTTAAGCTACAGGGTCTACCTGAGAAAACAACTCTGTCTTTTTTGACGATTGTTATGTGTTTCAGCATCAATGCTTCGGCATGCACGGGGGCTGTTCAATAAGGAATGATCACAATTTTTCTTACAAAGTAGCTATAGACATCCTCATAATTTTGTTAGTCCTCAAAATCGTCTCCTCCAATGCGATGCATTTGTCTCAGCGTTTCTGTCAGTCTTCAAAGAAATGCTGGAAACCATTTTTTGAGAGATCCTTTAAAATGGCCGCCGCCGCTTTCACCACTGCTTCTAATGATGGATAATTCCTCCCACGAAGGTGTTGCTTCAAGTTAGGGAATAGAGAACGTCACATGGGGCTAAATCCGGACTATAGGGAGGGTGAGGGATGCACTTCAGGTTGATTTTTGCAAAATGTTCAGCAACAACATTAGCAATATGTGACCGCACATTATCGTGGTGCAGCATTCAGCCTGCTTCACGGAAATGTGGTCTTTTACGCCTGCTATAGGCTTGCAATATTTTCAGGACATCCCTGTAGTATTGTCCAGTTACTGAAGTGTGTGGAGGTACAACACGATGATAAACCATTCCACGAATGTCAAAGAATGAAACAAAGAGTAACTTTCCCAGTAGAAGCTACCACTTTTGGTTTTTTTGGGGTTTGTGATGAAGGAGATTTCCACACAGAGCTTTGCCGTGTACTCTCAGGTTCAAAATGATGTAGCCAAGTTTCATCAGCAGTGATTACGTTTGAAACAAACTCCGGATCTTCCGTTAACATCAACTTTAAATGCATGCAGACCTACATGCGAATGTCCGTTTGTTCGGGAATCAACAGTCTTGGAATCCATCACGCATAAACACGTCTCATGTGTAATGTTTCTGTCACCAACGTGTGTGTGGCACCCAATGAAATGTTGAGTATTTCAAAAAGTGATATTAAGGTAATTCGTTGATCCTCTCTCACAATGTCAGCAACAGTATTGATGTTTTCTTCCCTAAGAGCAGTAACTGGAGCACCGGGACCACCTTCCTTTGAAATTAATTGTTTCCCCTCTTTAAACATTTTAAACCACATTCGAGTTGTGCTGTAGGGAAGAACAGACTCTCCCTAGACCTGTAACTTTGTATAGGCCTCAACTGAAGATTTGTTGAGACGAAAGCAGAATTTCAAAGCCGCATATTGTTTCTCGCGCGTTACCTCCATTGCAGCGGTAGGTGATACTGAACATATCTGAACTTGCCTGGTTCTCACAGGCGGGAACCAGGAGTACCAACAATGAAACTACTACGGCGTGTTTGTTTCAAATTAAGCTAACAGAAAATATTAAGCTTCAGCCCGCCTCGGTAACGTGGTGGTGTCTGCCTGACGTTCAAGAAGTCCCGAGTTCGAATCTCCAGGGTGAGTTACCTGGATGAGGTTTTTCTGGGGTTTTCCCTTATCCTGAAAGACGAATGTCGGGTAACTCCAAGCTCTATGGACCCTGGGCTTATTTGGGCATCATATTACCCATTCCATTCATCCTCCGATATGACTTAACGTTGGAGGACGTAAATTACAATATATAATAAGATTGTATTTTAGTGTGAAATATTATGACAGTAAAAAAATTATGATCATTCTTTATTCAACAGTCCTCGTAGAAGAAATAGTTCCACAAACAGTTGCCGAGCGGGATGGCTCAGGATGTGCTCAGGATGTGCAGCGTATTCCAGAGGTCCGGGTTTGAATCCCGTGGCGACCTAGCTGACCCATGGGTATTTTTCGGGGCTTCCCGGTCACCAGGTTTTTTACATCCCCTGAATTTCCTATCCCTCCAATACATCTCCATTACCAGTTCATATCGTCTCCCATCTGACGGTCCTTTTCAGGATTGAACTGTCGGCAGGAGCCTCGGCACTGCATGGCAGGATGATATTATGACTTTGTGTGTTCGTAGAAGTAAAAGACCATTTTGCAGAAATTCCAAAATGTTCTTTATTTCCATAGAAAGACACTTTTTGTACAGCCCTGAGCAGCCGAATTACATAACATATACAAATACAACCTTCAGCTTTGTCTGCCACTCTACCACGAACACAGAGTTCACTTTGAAGTCACAGCTGCAGGCACACGGTTTTCAGTTCCGATTACGACTCGAGCTAATAGCAAGTCGCGGCTTCTTTTATATACCCCTAACAATCAAGACGGCACCAGACAAAACACGAACCTTCCAGTCATCTAATTTTATCTGTTTCGGCAAGCCCTTTTATCTCCGTGCTGCACACACTGTCCCTTTTTGCATGCCAGCCACGCTATGAAAATAATGTGATCGGCGACAATATGCTCTTAGAAAAAGTTTCCTCTTCTGGTAGAGCGATCTCCTGTCTCCAGGTCGACCTGGTAGGCCGTTTTAGGAGGCCCTATGTGTCCTGTCGCCTCATCCTCCCTTCAGGGGAGGCCACACTTCGGGCATAGGTACAGTAGACCAAGTTTGGACCTCCGTACCGAATCCCCATCTGTCCAGTCTCCAAATTATTCATTTGAAATTGCCTCGGTACCTGAGTAACTCTATTATCTACATAATTATTTCTTCTTCATTATTTACATGAAGTAATTTAGTGACATCACTGAATACCTTCAGCCTTCCAGATTTCTACTTAAAATCAATAGAACTGGTTTCCTCAAAGTTCCCGATTAAATCCTACTAATTTTAATAGAGCGTGTGTATGCAATTGGATTGTTAAAGCACTGAATCTTCTCGGAGCCTGACAAAAGTTCCTCTTGCATTGGTAGTAACGATCTATCATTTAAATGTAGAGTTATGATTTATAAAATGCTCTCCTAACAATTTTAATAGAATTGCTAAACTTTCATTCAACAAATTGTACCAACTGTATTAAATTCTCCGGGGATACTGTTCTTCTGAATGACCTTAAAACTATTTAACTTAAGAAGCAGAGATCTTTCCTTTTAATTTATAATAAACTGAAATGGGGATTTTTGTTATTGATTTGCATTTTAAAACACCAACGTTTTTCTTTTCAAATAGGAAGTCGTTATTCCTTTCTTTTTTTATCCATTTGCTGTGCAAAGAGAATAGCTAGAGTCATTCAATAGCGGCCAGGTCTTGAAACACTTGATCAGTACGAGGGTGGTCTGAAAAGTTTTCGACCTAAAAAAGATACAAGTAATTTATACAGAATTTTTTGTGTTATTTTGCAACATAGTCTCCTTGTTACTAAATGTGTGTAGAGCTACTTACCTTACACACTTCTACCACAAACTTAGAGCTGGTGGTTTCCCCTTACCCTGAAAGAATAATGTCTGGTAACTCTAAGCTCTATGTACCCTGTACTCATTTGAACATCATTTCCTTCATCGTCAGATATGACAACGTTGGAGGCTTTCCCTTATCCTGAGAGATGAATGGCTGGTAACTCTAAGCTCTGTGTATCCTGTACTCATTTGAACATAATTTCATTCATCGTCCGATATGACTTAACGTTGGAGGTTTTCTCTTATCCTGAAAGATGAATGTCTGGTAACTCTAAGCTCTATGTACCCTGTACTTATTTGAGCATCATTTCATTCATCGTCCGATATGACTTAACGTTGGAGGTTTTCCTTATCCTGAAAGATGTATGTCTGGTAACTCTAAGCTCTATGTACCCTGTACTTATTTGAACATCATTTCATTCATCGTCTGATATGACTTAACATTGGAGGTTTTCCCTTATCCTGAAAGATAAATGTCTGGTAACTCTAAGCTCTATGTACCCTGTACTTATTTGAACATCATTTCATTCATCGTTTGATATGACTTAACATTGGAGGTTTTCCCTTATGCTGAAAGATGAATGTCTGGTAACTCTAAGCTCTATGTACCCTGTACTTATTTGAACATCATTTCATTCATCGTCTGATATGAGTTAATATTGCAGGTTTTCGCTTATCCTGAAAGATGAATGTCTGGTAAATCTAAGCTCTATGTACACTGTACTTATTTGAACATCATTTCATTCATTGTCCGATATGAATTAACTTTGGAGGTTTACTCTTATCCTGAAAGATGACTGTCTGGTAACTCTAAGCTCTATGCACCCTGTACTTATTTGAGCATCATTTCATTCATCGTCCGATATGACTTAACGTTGGAGGTTTTCTCTTATCCTGAAAGATGAATGTCTGGTAGCTCTAAGCTCTATGTACCCTGTACTTATTTGAACATCATTTCATTCATCGTCCGGTATGACTTAACGTTGGAGGTTTTCCTTATCCTGAAATATGTATGTCTGGTAACTCTAAGCTCTATGTACCCTGTACTTATTTGAACATCATTTCATTCATCATCTGATATGACTTAACATTGGAGGTTTTCCCTTATGCTGAAAGATGAATGTCTGGTAACTCTAAGCTCTATGTACCCTGTACTTATTTGAACATCATTTCGTTCATCGTCTGATATGACTTAACATTAAAGGTTTTCCCTTATCCTGAAAGATGAATGTCTGGTAACTCTAAGCTCTATGTACCCTGTACTTATTTGAACATCATTTCATTCATTGTCCGATATAACTTAAAGTTGGAGGTTCTCCCTTATCCTGAAAGATGAATGTCTGGTAACTCTAAGCTCTATGTACCCTGTACTTATTTGAACATCATTTCGTTCATCGTCTGATATGACTTAACATTGGAGGTTTTCCCTTATGCTGAAAGATGAATGTCTGGTAACTCTAAGCTCTATGTACCCTGTACTTATTTGAACATCATTTCATTCATCGTCTGATATGACTTAACATTGGAGAATTTCCCTTATCCTTAAAGCTGAATGTCTGGTAACTCTAAGCTCTATGTACCCTGTACTTATTTGAACATCATTTCATTCATCGTCTGATATGACTTAACATTGGAGATTTTCCCTTATCCTTAAAGCTGAATGTCTTTTAACTCTAAGCTCTATGTACCCTGTACTTATTTGAACATCATTTCATTCATCGTCTGATATGACTTAACATTGGAGATTTTCCCTTATCCTGAAAGCTGAATGTCTGGTAACTCTAAGCTCTATGTACCCTGTACTTATTTGAACATCATTTCATTCATCGTCCGATATGACTTAACGTTGAATGTTTTCCTAATCCTGAAAGATGAATGTCTGCTAACTCTAAGCTCTATGTACCCTGTACTTATTTGAACATCATTTCATTCATCGTCTGATATGAGTTAATATTGGAGGTTTTCGCTTATCCTGAAAGATGAATGTCTGGTAACTACAAGCTCTGTGTACCCTGTAATCATTTGAACATTTGATTCATTGTGTGATATGACTTAACCTTGGAGATTTTCCCTTATCCTGAAAGATGCATAACTCTAAGCTCTATGTACCCTGTACTTATTTGAACATCATTTCATTCATCGTCTGATATGACTTAACATTGGAGATTTTCCCTTATCCTGAAAGCTGAATGTCTGGTAACTCTAAGCTCTATGCACCCTGTACTTATTTGAACATCATTTCATTCATCGTCCGATATGACTTAACGTTGAATGTTTTCCTAATCCTGAAAGATGAATGTCTGCTAAATCTAAGCTCTATGTACCCTGTACTTATTTGAACATCATTTCATTCATCGTCTGATATGAGTTAATATTGGAGGTTTTCGCTTATCCTGAAAGATGAATGTCTGGTAACTACAAGCTCTGTGTACCCTGTAATCATTTGAACATTTGATTCATTGTGTGATATGACTTAACGTTGGAGATTTTCCCTTATCCTGAAAGATGCATAACTCTAAGCTCTATGTACCCTGGCCGTGCCTTGGCTCAGTGGTTAGACCACTTGGCTCTCCCAAGGCTGCCCGTGTTCGATCCCAGGCGACCGCAAAATGAGATTCGTGATGGACAACACGGCGCTGGGGCGGGTTTTCTCCGGGATCTCCGGTTTCCCCCGCCATCTCATTCCAGCGGTGCTCCATCTTCATCTCATGTATCATCAGTGTCTTCGCCTGCGGTGCCGTATGTAGCGAAAGTGGGTGTTAAACACTACACATTTCATTTTATGTACTCTGTACTCATTTGAACAGGATTTCATTCATCGTCTTTATGACTTAACGTTAGAAGATTTGCCTTGTGTTGAAAGATGAATGTTTCGTAATTCTAAGCTCTATGTCCCTCTTTATTCATTCGAACATCATTTCATATATCGTCCGATATAGCTGTAACGTTGGAGGTTTCACCTTGTGTAGAAGGATTAGTGCCTAGTAACTCTATGCTAAATCCACCCTGTACTTATTTAAACATCAATTCACTCGTCGACCAATGATTTATCGCTGGAGGGTTTCACTTATCCTGATGGATGAATGTCTGGTAAGTTTAAACTCTATGGAACCTGTACTCATATTAGCATCATTTCGTTAACAGTCCTAAATCACTGGGTTATCCCATATCCCGAAAGATGAATGACTGGTAACTTGAATCTCTATGGAACCGGGGCTCATTTGAACATCATTTCGTTCATTCCGATTTTATTTAACGTGGGAGGTTATCCCTAATCCTGAATGAGGAAATTGAGGTAACACAAAGTTTCATGGAACCTGGGGTCATTTAAGCATAGTTTCACTAATTTTATAATCAAGTTGTATTATCTAAATTAATTAAATTAATTTTCAGATTTCAATTTAAAGTACATATGTAGATGCCCTTTTGGTAGATCGGAAGAGTAAACAATAGTCCCCACTGGCACTAGAGCAGTCACTTGTTTTTCCTCCAGCAGTTGGACCGACCATGCTGGCATACGTTAGACTTGCACACGACTCTTTGACGGGTCTTCCTGCATCTCTCTCACGTCATCCTTTGCTCTAAGTAGGTATGGTTACGCAAGTGTGCACCTTTAGATTACACCTTATAGATGGAAACTGAGTGAATAGTTGCAGCACTTAATTAAAAATTGTAACGGTAATGTTTATATTACGATAATATGTTTTTCTATTCCCTAAACTATGAAGTGCCCCCGATTGCGCAGTGATTTCCCCCGTGGCCGCGCCTGTTGACAGCAGTAAATGATACATCCATAAACATTCGCCGATGTAACAATACAGGGAAAGTGTAAGGTGTAGAACGTAAATGCCCTTCCCATCACTCTGTTGCTTTGTGCAGAGCCTTTCCTTACCGCCTCACCGACTTTGTAAAGAGAAGGAAATGGCTTGCGACTTAAGTAACAAAGGGAAAAAACCGGACGGGGTATTTTCATTCTACAGACCCTACCACCGAAAAATAAACCATTATTGTAAGGACATTCCCACATTTCTACCAGTTTATTTTACTTTAAATGTACTCCTGAAATATATTCATAAACGTTGCAGTATTTTTAAAAGTTATATTTATTTAATGCCACCTAACAACAAAGGTCTTCTACCAACAACTGTTGAAATGGGGTAGTCAGAAGCATCCAACCAAATAAACATACAAGACATTTCCTTTTCAGATATTTTTTCCAACATAGTCTGCTTGTAACTCTACACACTTCTCCAAAACGATGCTCCCATCTCTGTAACCCGTCCAAATAGTACTCGGCGTTTTTCAACATAGTCTCCTTGTAACTCTACACATTCCTCCCAGCGATGTTCCCATCTCTGTAACCCGTCCATAAACTACTCGTCGTTTTTCAACATAGTCTCCTTGTAACTCTATACACTTCTCCCAGCGATGTTCCCATCTCTGTAACACGTCCAAATAGTACTCGGCGTTTCTCAACATAGTCTCCTTGTAACTCTACACACTTCTCCCAGCGATACTCCAATCTCTGTAACCCGTCCAAATAGTACTCGGCGTTTTTCAACATAGTCTGCTTGTAACTCTACACACTTTTCCCAGCGATGTTCCCATCTCTGTAACACGTCCAAATAGTACTCGGCGTTTTTCAACATAGTCTCCCTGTAACTCTACACACTTCTCCCAGCGATGTTCCCATCTCTGTAACACGTCCAAATAGTACTCGGCGTTTTTCAACATAGTCTGCTTGTAGCTCTACACACTTCTCCCAGCGATACTCCAATCTCTGTAACCCGTCCAAATAGTACTCGGCGTTTTTCAACATAGTCTCCCTGTAACTCTACACACTTCTCCCAGCGATGTTCCCATCTCTGTAACACGTCCAAATAGTACTCGGCGTTTTTCAACATAGTCTGCTTGTAGCTCTACACACTTCTCCCAGCGATGTTCCCATCTCTGTAACACGTCCAAATAGTACTCGGCGTTTTTCAACATAGTCTCCTTGTAACTCCACACACTTCCCCCAGCGATGTACCCATCTCTGTAACCCATCCAAATAGTACTCGGCGTTTTTCAACATAGTCTCCTTGTAACTCTACACACTTCTCCCAGCGATGTTCACATCTCTGTAACCCGTTCAAATCGTACTCAACAAACTTCTCCCAGAGATGTTCCCATCTCTGTAACCCGTCCAAATAGTACTCGGCGTTTCTCAACATAGTCTCCTTGTAACTCTACACACTTTTCCCAGCGATGTTCCCATCTCTGCAACCCGTCCAAATAGTACTCGGCGATTTTCAACATAGTCTCCTTGTAACTCTACACACTTCTCCCAGCGATGCTCTCATATCTGTAACCCGTCCAAATAGTACTCGACGTTTTTCAACATAGTCTCCTTGTAACTCTACACACTTCTCCCAGCGATGCTCCCATCTCTGTAACCCGTCCAAATAGTACTCGGCGTTTTTCAACATAGTCTCCTTGTAACTCTACACACTTTTCCCATCGATGTTCCCATCTCTGTAACCCGTCCAAATAATACTCGGCGTTTTTCAACATAGTCTCCTTGTAACTCTACACACTTCTCCCAGTGATGCTCCCATCTCTGTAACCCGTCCAAAAAGTAGTCGACGTTTTTCAACATAGCCTCCTTGTAACTCTACACACTTCTCCCAGCGATGCTGCCATCTCTGTAACTCGTCCAAATAGTACTCAGCGTTTTGTGTGCAGAATAAATATTCACGAAGATGAATGCTTCTTCATTTTACGAAAGTCTCTGTCATCTGAGCGTTGTTTTTTTGAGCTGAGGTAACAAAAAGAAGACGCTTGGGGCTATATCTCATGAGTAAGGCGGTTTGTGAGCCAGTTCAAACCGTAATTCGTGGATTTTCTCCATTGCAACCGCAGAGGTAAAACAAGATTTTCTTTTTCTGCAAATCTGGCCGTTATTCCGCAAGTTCTGCCTTCAGCTTGTCAAGTAAGGTTGCGTAGTATGCTCCTGTAATGGGTTTTTCTTTTTGAAGATAATTGACTAAAATAACTCCGTCACTATCCCAGAAAACGTTCGCCATCATTTTCCCAGTCGAAAGGGGAAAATAAAAACAGTTCTTGCTTGTTTGGAGCTTTTCCCGCTTTTGCCGTTCACTGTTTTGACTATATTTCTGTTTCGGTCTTATAATGACGTATTCAAGTTTCATCTGCAGTAATTAATCGGCGCCAAAACTCGGATTTACTGCGCCTAAACTGCGCCAACAGAGCGTTGGAAACGTTCATTTCAACATGCTTTTGGTCTAACGTGAGCAAACGTGGCACCCAACACGTAGTCACTTTTCTCATGTCTAAAAGTTGATTTCATACGTGACAAACACGTCCTTTTGACATGTTTATAACGTCTGTTATCTCTCTCACTTTAATTCGGTGGTCGTCTAACACCATTAGATGAATTTCGTCGATGGTCGCAGCTTTGGACGTCCCTAGTGTTTATTTCCAAGCTCTTACGGACACTTTTAAATTAAGCTGCCCAAAATTTCACTGTGGTAAATATTGGTGCAGAGTCCGCATACACATAATCCAACTCGTCACTGATTTGCGTACGCGTATTGCCTTTCAAAAACAAATAGTTAATGACATCTCGATACTTGAATTTGTCCACATTCGTAAAAACACTCACACCAACTTACACAAAAGACTGTTAAATAACAACTGAGCGTCCAAAAGGACTGAAAATTTGGTGAGAAACTGTTAACAGATGAACAACGAGATTTACTAGCTTTTATTTACGGTAGCCGCCATTTTCACATTGAGGTAGGTATTGTTTCATGCCAGTACAGCATAAACATGTAAGTTTGTATAAGTAATATATTCATAAAGAACTGAATAATCGATATTGCACAGCACTATCGTCATACTTGTATGGATGTATTGTTTAAGAATAATTTACAATCTGGCAGAAATAAATACAGTAATTGTAGACTCTTTGGTTCCTCTAGTAGAGCATGAAGATCTGTAGGAATTCTATGAAGACACCTATAGGTATAGCCAACGAGCCCAGCAGTCGAGCCCTAATGGTACCAAGGAGACACGAAAATACAGAGAGCAGGGTTCCTACAGTTTACTTGGATAGAGACTTCCCCCGACAGGCCAGGACAACCAACTCGCTCCCCTACAGTGGGGCGACAACGAGCCCAGCAACTGAGCGTTAATGGTACCAAGGAGACACGACAGTGCAGAGGACAGGGTCCTACAGTTTACTTGGATAGAGACTTCCCCGACAGGCCAGGACAACGAACTCGCTCCCTTACAGCGGGACGACAACGAGCCCAGCAGCCGAGCAATAATGCTACCAAGGAGCCACGACAGCACAGAGGGCAGGGTTCCTACAGTTTACTTGGATAGAGACTTCCCCCGACAGACCAGGACAACGAACTTGCTCCCCTACAGCGGGACGACAACTAGCCCAGCAGTCGAGCAATAATGCTACCAAGGAGCCACGACAGCACAGAGGGCAGGGTTCCTACAGTTTACTTGGATACAGACTTCCCCCGACAGACCAGGACAACGAACTTGCTCCCCTACAGCGGGACGACAACTAGCCCAGCAGCCAAGCCCTAATGGTACCAAGGAGCCACGACAGTACAGAGAGCAGAGTTCCTACAGTTTACTTGGATAGAGGCTTCCCCCGACAGGCCAGGACAACGAACTTGCTCCCCTACAGCGGGACGACAACGAGCCTAGCAGCCGAGCCCTAATGGTACCAAGGAGACACGACAGTACAGAGGGCAGGGTTCCTACAGTTTACTTGGATAGAGGCTTCCCCGACAGACCAGGACAACGAACACGCTCCCCTTCTGCGGTACGACAACGAGCCTAGCAGCCGAGCCCTAATGGTACCAAGGAGACACGACAGTACAGAGGGCAGGGTTCCTACAGTTTACTTGGATAGAGACTTCCCCCGACAGGCCAGGACAACGAACTCGCTCCACTACAGCGGGACGACAACGAGCCCAGCAGACGAGCCCTAATGGTACCAAGGAGCCACGACAGTACAGAGAGCAGGGTCCCTACAGTTTACTTGGATAGAGACATCCCACGACAGGCGAGGACAACGATCTCGCTCTCCTACAGTGAGACGACAACGAGCCCAGCAGCCGAGCCCTAATGGTACCAAGGAGACACGACAGTACAGAGAGCAGTGTCCCTACAGTTTACTTGGAGAGAGACTTCCCCCGACAGGTCAGGACAACGAGGTCGCTCCCCTACAGCGGGACGACAATGAGCCTAGCAACCGAACACTAATGATACCAAGGAGACATGACAGTACAGAGTGCAGGGTCCCCACAGTTTACTTGGATAGAGACTTCCCCCGACAGACATGGACAACGAACTCGCTGCCCTACAGCGGGACGACAACGAGCCCAGCAGCCGAGCCCTAATGGTACCAAGGAGTTACGGCAGTACAGAGAGCAGGGTCCCTACAGTTTACTTGGATAGAGACTTCCCCTAACAGACAAGGACAACGATCTCGCTCCCCTACGGCGGGTCGACAACGAGCCCAGCAGCCGTGCCCTAATGGTACAGACAGTACAGAGAGCAGAGTCCTTACAGTTTACTTGGATAGACTTCCACCGACAGACCAGGACAACGAATTCCTCCCCTACATCGGGACGGTAACGAGCCCAGCAGCCGAACCCTTGTGGTACAAAGGAGACACGACAGTACAGAGAGCGGGGTCCTTACAGTTTACGTGGATAGAGACTTCCCCCGACAGGCGAGGACAACGATCTCGCTCTCCTACAGCGAGACGACAACGAGCCCAGCAGCCGAGCCCTAATGGTACCAAGGAGACACGACAGTACAGAGAGCAGTGCCCTACAGTTTACTTGGATGGAGACTTCCCCCGACAGGTCAGGACAACGAGATCGCTCCCCTACAGCGGGACGACAATGAGCCTAGCAACCGAACACTAATTATACCAAGGAGACATGACAGTACAGAGAGCAGGGTCCCCACAGTTTACTTGGATAGAGACTTCCGCCGACAGGCCAGGTCAACGAACTCGCTCCCCTACAGCGGGACGACAACGAGCCCAGCAGCCGAGCCCTAATGGTACCAAGGAGCCCCGAGAGTAGAGAGGGCAGGGTCCCTACAGTTTACTTGGTGACTTCCCCCGACAGGCCAGGTCAACGAACTCGCTCCCCTACAGCGGGACCACAATGAGCCTAGCAACCGAACACTAATTATACCAAGGAGACATGACAGTACAGAGAGCAGGATCCCTACAGTTTACATGGATACAGACTTCCCTCGACAGACCAGGACAACGAACTCGCTCCCCTACAGCAGGAGGACAACGAGCCCAGTATCCGCGCGCTAATGGTACCAAGGAGCGATGACAGTACAGAGAGCAGGGTCGCTACAGTTTACTTGGATTGAGACTTCCCCCGACAGACCAGGGGGATGCCGAGATGCTGACCACATCTCCTTACCGTATGGGTTGGATGATTGTCCACCTGTGCCGTGTGTAAGTGGGCCTGAGGCCGACTGTCAGGTTGGTGGGCCTTGGCCCTCGAAGGGCTGTCGCCCCATGGGTTATTTATTCAAAATTCGTTACTTGGTGCAAAAGTGTACATTAAGGGCTGAAAATAAGAGATGGTAATCTTTACGAAGTTGTGAGGTGTACTGTAATTTTCAAGTTATGCAATTTGTATACTCTTATTGGCCAAATTATATGAGATAGAAAATATAGTAGTTAAGGGCGATTTGTAAACATTTAGAAGTATCATTAAGTAAACAACGACATCGAGCCAAGCCACCGAGCCCTAATGATACCAAGGAGACACGAGAGTAGAGAGGTCAGTGTCCCTGCAATTTACTTAGAGACTTCCCCTGACAGACCAGGACAACGAACTCGCTCCCCTACAGCGGGACGACAACGAGCCCAGCAGCCGAGCCTTAATGGTACCAAGGAGACGCGATAGTACAGAGAGCAGGGACCGTACAGTTTGCTTGGATAGAGACATTCCCCGACAGGCCAGGACAACGACCTCGCTCCCCTACAGCGGGACGACAACGAGCCCAGCAGCCGAGTCTTAATGGTACCAAGGAGACGCGATAGTACAGAGAGCAGGGACCGTACAGTTTGCTTGGATAGAGACTTTCCCCGGGATGCTAGGACAACGAACTCACTCCCCTACAGCGGGACGACAACGAGCCCATCAGCCGAGCCTTAGTGGTACCAAGGAGACGCGATAGTACAGAGAGCAGGGACCGTACAGTTTGCTTGGATAGAGACTTTCCCCGGGAGGCTAGGAAAACGAACTCACTCCCCTACAGCGGGACGACAACGAGCCCAGCAGCCGAGTCTTAATGGTACCAAGGAGACGCGATAGTACAGAGAGCAGGGACCGTACAGTTTGCTTGGATAGAGACTTTCCCCGGGAGGCTAGGAAAACGAACTCACTCCCCTACAGCGGGACGACAACGAGCCCAGCAGTCGAGCTCTAATGGTACCAAGGAGACGCGATAGTACAGAGAGCAGGGACCGTACAGTTTGCTTGGATAGAGACTTTCCCCGGGATGCTAGGACAACGAACTCACTCCCCTACAGCGGGACGACAACGAGCCCATCAGCCGAGCCTTAGTGGTACCAAGGAGACGCGATAGTACAGAGAGCAGGGACCGTACAGTTTGCTTGGATAGAGACTTTCCCCGGGATGCTAGGACAACGAACTCACTCCCCTACAGCGGGACGACAACGAGCCCATCAGCCGAGCCTTAGTGGTACCAAGGAGACGCGATAGTACAGAGAGCAGGGACCGTACAGTTTGCTTGGATAGAGACTTTCCCCGGGAGGCTAGGAAAACGAACTCACTCCCCTACAGCGGGACGACAACGAGCCCAGCAGCCGAGTCTTAATGGTACCAAGGAGACGCGATAGTACAGAGAGCAGGGACCGTACAGTTTGCTTGGATAGAGACTTTCCCCGACAGGCCAGGACAACGAACTCGCTCCCCTACAGCGGGACGACAACGAGCCCAGCAGCCGAGTCTTAATGGTACCAAGGAGACGCGATAGTACAGAGAGCAGGGACCGTACAGTTTGCTTGGATAGAGACTTTCCCCGGGAGGCTAGGAAAACGAACTCACTCCCCTACAGCGGGACGGCAACGAGCCCAGCAGTCGAGTCTTAATGGTACCAAGGAGACGCGATAGTACAGAGAGCAGGGACCGTACAGTTTGCTTGGATAGAGACTTTCCCCGGGAGGCTAGGAAAACGAACTCACTCCCCTACAGCGGGACGGCAACGAGCCCAGCAGCCGAGTCTTAATGGTACCAAGGAGACGCGATAGTACAGAGAGCAGGGACCGTACAGTTTGCTTGGATAGAGACTTTCCCCGGGAGGCTAGGAAAACGAACTCACTCCCCTACAGCGGGACGACAACGAGCAAAGCAGTAATAGTAGTCTGTTTACCCAACGCGTGTGCAGTTCCCAGTCAAAGAGACCTCAAAGGACGGGACCTCCCCGCCCACTAATGACCGTCATAAATCTATCTCCACACTTCAGAAATGGAACACTGACGTTGGGGACCAATAGCAGCCCCCATTTGTTAAAAATGACAGTTGCATGTCTACTCCGCGTGGAGTCTCAGTTGCCAAATTTCCAACTTCCAGTTGTTCTGTTTCATTAGGTGCAAGACGGTGATGTTAAAATGTTGCAACATTGTAGAAAGGACCGTCAGGAGGAGGGTCCATGTTGTAAAACGATTATGAGGGTTTGTCAAAGAAAGCGGCCGCCGTGCACTTGCGTTGGGTAGACAGACTTTACTAGGCTGCGATCCGAGCCGCATAGGTCCCTGGCTGGCGGTCCCGAACGAGCTGAGGCCGACAACGGACCTACCGGAGGAGAAAGTAGTTTACCTCAGAGCATATCAACCTGCCATATACCGCCGATACTCCCGCCGACATTTCTACCCTGAAAGAGAACGCCAGATGAGAGATTATATGAAATGCTAATGGATATGAAATGGAGGGAGAGGAAAATCGGGGAAGCAATTAACCTACCCAGCATTCTCCTAGTGACCAGGGAAACCCCCGAAAAAAATCCATAGGTCAGGTAGGTCGGCCACGGAAATCAAACCGGGGTCTTCCCGAATACTAGCCAGAGACAAAACCGTCTGAGCCATTGCCTTCGGTCATTGTTGGATAGTCACGTAGAGTTACACTTATCCTGTAATATTTTAATCCTTCTTAGGTTTTGTGTGGTAAAAAACATAACACCATTTGATTCTGCATATTTTAACAATTTTAGTGCTTATTTGAATACTTATCAGATATAGTGCATTTATTTCCCAACGTTAATTACATTAAGTAATAATAAAGAATGTTTGAGATGGCAGCATTGGGTTTCTCTGATTTGGTAACCCTGCACATACCATCCATTGAAGGAAGAGTTATGCGGTGCCGTCATATCGTGCAATATTCATTATGCTGGAGAGGTTTAGGAATGCAGGAGGCCCTCGTAGACACGTCGGTGCCAGACGGAGCGTGGTTGTGGCGGTGGCGGCTTGGGAATCGAAAGAATCCGCATAGCTATTGTTCCAGTGTTTGCAGAAGCATTTCCGGTGTCAAATGTACACAGAGCTGCATATAAAGCAAGTTATTTTCTGCTAGTCCGTGCATGTGTTCCCCAGACATTCCCACAAAACGTCGTAATCCGCCCGTTTCAAAGTCTCCTACTTACAAACTGAGAAACAACGTGTAAAGCCCTTTATAAAATCTATTTTTAGTTAGGTTACAGTGAAAGTTGGTCCTTTAGTTGGTCCATGAGTGTGTTAAAGCAGAAAATTCTTTCGTACAGTGCCAGTAATGCCAACTTTGCTTTCTTGCGGAATTTGACTGTCTGCCCTTGAATCTGAATTTAATAATACTTGTGTATAATAGCGGGTCATTTCATTGTCTGTATTAACTATACTGAGCTTGTTGAAATTTTACAAGCAGCAGAAAACATTGTAAATCCTTTACACTAGCCGCGTTTAGGCCAAAGTTTCCAAAGATTGAGCTGGCACGTTAGCCATGGTAGCTAAGTGTTTAAGGTAAGCCAGAACGGCATTCCGGGGTGAAGTTTGACAAGATGAGTTGACAAAATTCGTCTGTGAACCTCGGGCCGAACATTCGAGCCCCTCCCTGAAAGGGAGTTGTTGGACTCGAGGGGGCAGTGTGTTCCCGTAACCCGCAGGAAATCGGGTATCTCCGACTAGGCTACGACCGCCTGGAGTGGGTAGAGGGTTGCCTAAAAAGTCTCGGGTACTAGCCTGCAGAGCTAGTAGAAGCTGTGCTAGATCACCAGGCTACGGCCGCCCGGAGTGGGTAGAGGGTTGCCTAAAAAGTCCCGGGTACTAGCCTGCAGAGCTAGTAGAAGGTGTGCTGGAACACCAGGCTACGGCCGCCCGGAGTGGGTAGAGGGTTGCCTTAAAGGTCCCGGGTACTAGCCTGCAGAGCTAGTAGAAGGTGTGCTAGATCACCAGGCTACGGCCGCCCGGAGTGGGTAGAGGGTTGCCTAAAAAGTCCCGGGTACTAGCCTGCAGAGCTAGTAGAAGGTGTGCTGGAACACCAGGCTACGGCCGCCCGGAGTGGGTAGAGGGTTGCCTTAAAGGTCCCGGGTACTAGCCTGCAGAGCTAGTAGAAGGTGTGCTAGATCACCAGGCTACGGCCGCCCGGAGTGGGTAGAGGGTTGCCTTAAAGGTCCCGGGTACTAGCCTGCAGAGCTAGTAGAAGGTGTGCTGGAACACCAGGCTGCGGCCGCCCGGAATGGGTAGAGGGTTGCCTCATAAGTCCCGGGTACTAGCCTGCAGAGCTAGTAGAAGGTGTGCTAGATCATCAGTCTACGGCCGCCCGGAGTGGGTAGAGGGTTGCCTTAAAGGTCCCGGGTACTAGCCTGCAGAGCTAGTAGAAGGTGTGCTAGAACACCAGGCTACGTCCGCCCGGATTGGGTGGAAGGTTGCCTAAAAAGACCCGGGTCTTAGCCTGCAGAGCTAGTAGAAGGTGTGCTTGATCACCAAGCTACGGCCGCCCGGAGTGGGTAGAGGGTTGCCTCATAAGTCCCGGGTACTAGCCTGCAGAGCTAGTAGAGGTGTGCTAGAACACCAGGGTACGGCCGCCCGGAGTGGGTAGAAGGTTGCCTAAATGACCCGGGTCCTAACCTGCAGAGCTAGTAGAGGTGTGCTAGAACACCAGGCTACGGCCGCCCGGAGTGGGTAGAAGGTTGCCTCATAAGTCCCGGGTACTAGCCTGCAGAGCTAGTAGAGGTGTGCTAGAACACCAGGCTACGGCCGCCCGGAGTGGGTAGAAGGTTGCCTAAAATGACCCGGGTCCTAGCCTTCAGAGCTAGTAGAGGTGTGCTAGAACACCAGGCTACGGCCGCCCGGAGTGTGTAGAAGGTTGCCTCATAAGTCCCGGGTCCTAGCCTGCAGGGCTAGTAGAAGGTGTGCCAGAACACCAGGCTACGGCCGCCCGGAGTGTGTAGAAGGTTGCCTAAAAAGTCCCGGGTACTAGCCTGCAGAGCTAGTAGAAGGTGTGCTAGATCACCAGGCAACCTCACCGAGGTTTTCGGTAGTCTTCCCTGCGGGGTTGACGCGCGTAAGTGGCGTATCAACTTCCACCCGTCTTGACGTTGTTGTAGATTGGGGGGGGGGGCTTTTAGACTATAGGTAATGCCCCACGGAAAGACCCTCGGAGTTTTCCATTGTTCCCGGGTAACAGAGGAGTTTGTACAAGCGAGTATTTTTCTGTCCCATAGTTTTAAAAGTCCTAAATAGACTCATTTTGAAAAACCTGCAGAGTGTGCCCCGCCCCCTAATAGCCATTTGTAACTGTGTTCTCTTCTTGATTGTAACATTATTGAAATATATTGCAGAGCACATCCTTATTAGGAAAGGAAGTCCTTGTTTTGTCTATTAATATTACTGTGCATCTCATATTTATTCTTCCATACATTGTTTGATATGTTTTGAATTACTAGTGCTGTTCTCAAGATGGGAAGAAGCAATAATTTTGGTTTAAGAAATCGTCATGGCAACCAGTATAAGCAGTTTAAGTAATCCTGATTACATAATTAAACAGTTGCAACCCCTAAAATTGAAAAAAGTATAGTAACACATGACAATATATTGACTTCGTCAAACCTAACCTCAAACATTGACGATGAATGTGAAGTGAAAATTAGTTCTTCTGGGAAACAATTGTTTTCTTCATTGTGGAATGGCAGTGATGACAATTTAACTAAAGTAAATAATACTATTAGGTCAACAAATTTTCGGTTAGAAGATATAGAAACTTTTTACAGTTGAAATTTTGTGAAAATGAAAATTGTTGTTATATCAGAGGACACCAAGTAAAAAACGGATTATTAGTTACATGATCACTCAGTTGTCTCTACGACCGCAGCTTTTGAGTACGCATTGGTGGAAAGCTTTCATCCCCACGTAATATTACCGCAGGTGTCCCACAGGGTTCTATCTTGGCCCCGACTCTATTTAATATATACATTTCTGATATTCCTGACATAGCTCCGACTTCTTTAGCTCTTTACGCTGATGACACAGTACTATATTATTCTCATGTTAATCTCCAGCACGCACAAGTAGTACAGCTCTCTTTAGATCGCCTAACTCATTGGTTCAGCACTTAGCTGATCTCATTGAACCCTCAGAAAACCGAAGCTAAAATCTTCACTCTTCGCCGATATACTCCGCTTACTCCGTTGTGTCTCTATAGGAACAATGTCCCATGGCTCCCAACTACAACTCCCTTTAAATACCTTGGAGTGCCTTTGGACTCTCGACTGACCTGACGTGCTCATATCGATCGTCTTATATCACTGGCCTCCGGGCGACTTTCAAAATTCTCATCTCTGTTGCATCGCCGTTCCACCCTCGGCCTACAGTCTTCATTGTTACTCTACAAATCACTCGTTCGTCCGCTTATTACATATGCCTGCCAAGAGTGGGGGGCCGCACACACATGTCATCTGCGTCGTCTTCAGGTCATACAGAATCGCTTCATGTGCATCGCTACCAACGCTCCATGGTTCATCCGTAATCAGCAGCTACATCATGAACTAGGACTGTTACCTCTTCACGACTACATTCGCAGGATCGCTGGTCGTTTCTTTTCAACGCTGCAAGAAGTTCCAGGAGCTGTGCATTATAACATCGGCGTCCGCACGCGCCAGCCCTCATGCTTGAAGAGGAGATTACCACAGGACTTGCTTCTAAGTGATACATTTGATTCGAGTGATTTTAGTGCTTGATGTCTGTCTTACATCTTCAATATTGACATAATTTGTCAGAGAGTATTATTGGAGTTGTAACTTAAAGTAGTTAGGGGGCAGCCTGTTAGCCTACTGTTATTGTTCTCATTGTACTGTTACCTTCTTTTCACTCTGATCTGTAAAGCATTGTACTGCTGATCGATCAATAAAGAAATTATGAACTAAAAAAACCTCAGTTGTCAAAAAAGAATATACATTTGAAAAAATTCAGAAGCATAAGAAAGTGGTACAGAAGTAAATGTAAGGTTTGCTTATGACTTGAGAAGTATTGGTAGGGGGATTGAGGCAGGTAAGACATTGGCTGTTCTCAGTTTACCAGCCTCCCCGTCAAATGTAATAAAATAATTAATAATAATATAAAGTAAGTGACCATGGAGTCTAGGAAAAAGTGAAGTAGTAAAAAATGAAAGAGGAAGGATGCTGATGACAAAAAAAAAATGATGCAGAATATAGAAGATGGTTGTACTGGACTGCCTAGTCAATTGTAGGGACGGAGCCCTCTGCGCTTCGTTACTCATTGGGACGGTTGCCCTCTGTCTGCTCTGGCCTCATCCTACCTCTAGGGAACGCCTCAATTGGTGAGTTCCCTTCTTAGTAAACTACAATTTAATTTCATAAGAAACCAAACCAAAAATGTAGGATTACAAACTGAAATGAAAAATATAGAAAAAGGGTTTTAAAAATAAAAATAAATATATAAAAGAAGAAAAGTGAAGAAATGAATCATATAATATTATGCACTTACATGAAAGCACGCCCCACCTTTTATGAAATTGTTTTGCTATAGTGTTATGGTAGCTGCAAGAAAAGGAAGATCCTATCTCAAGAATAGAAATATCCCTTGGGACATGCTGTTTTAAAAAAGAACGAGATGTGTAGAACAATTTACCTCTTTACATTATCCCTCCACCCCCCCAAAAAAGGTCGTTTAAGAGAATTTATAGCTGCAGTTGTAATTAACATTTAAAACTTAGATTGAAAAAAATGAAAGAGCTTAAGCACAAAGTTTTCCCATGCCCAAGCGCGGAAACTAATGGAAGGAAATGCAGTGTGAGGACTGGCAGGGTCTCTTTTCCACTCAGAAAGGGCCATTTTCGTAAAGCCTGTGAGAAAATAGGTCATTCTGTGCAGAATGAGAAATCTCGTGGAATGTGGTTAGAATTAAGTAAAGCTGATAAGGTTTTTGGAAAACGTACTACTCCATGCCATTATCATTTCAGAGTCTGTAGTGCAGTGTTATAGGTTCCTAGTTCGAGGGACCATTCCAAAATTAAGTAGAAACATAATGACATAAAGTTGGGTTATTAGAGCTCCGGCAAATAGAGCAAAGATCATAAGACTCTTTGTGTTTTGTGATCTTTGCTTCATTCCGTAGTTATATTTCAGGTTTAGTCTGCAGTGAGGTGCTTTGGATATCTGCAGGCACTGATTATCTGTTTCAAATGGGAAGGTGTTTTTCCTTGAGCATCTCCTAGATGAGCAACAAATTGGAGTCCTGCGGTGTTGTCGTATTGCATTCTCCCTAAGTGATGTGTGACGAGCGCAAAACTAATCAATCTCTAATAAATACTATTTTTTTAATTTATCCAGATTTATGAACCCTATTTTACACAGTGGTATATTAGGGTTATAGTTGATACATAAAAATACACAATTTTAACAAAAATATTTTAAATACTAGAAGGAAGAAAATATGTTATAATCTGATGCATATAAATTTAAACTATTTCAGACGTTTAAACACTGAGTTTATAAACATCATGAAGTACTTATACTGTTGTGGCTTCATTAGCAAAGATGTGAGCGGAGCAGAAAATTCAGTTCCTAGAGAGTCTAGCTTGAATATTAATTCTTGTCTTTCTCTCCAGAAAATGGGACAACAGAAAAGGAGATGAACCACAGTTTGAAATTCTTCACCACACATGCACTTGGGGTTGGATGTTAAGTGAAAACGTGATAAGTATTCACCAAATTTACCATATCCACTTAAAAATTGTGTCAAAACAAAATTTGGTACAAGAGTTTCACATTTTCCTCTGTCATATACACTAGGGAAAAATAATGTTTTTGTTAAACTTCCATTTGGAGTTGTTAGACATTGTTGGTTCCATTCTTCAAGAATATGTTGATGTATTATTCTCCTTAAAGTAGAAATAGGACATAAAGAGTATGTCACGGGAAGATTGGATTCTGCAGCCTTCTTAGCCAAGCAATCAGCTCTCTCGTTACCTGAAATTCCACGGTGTCCTTTAACACATCCCATGCAAATATGTCCTGGATGGTTTTGAAGCAAGGTTCTGATTTGATGTGCTAATGAATTTAAGTTGTATTTATCATTAATAGCGAGTAGAGCTGATTGTGAATCACTGTTCCCATTAACAGTACACCATTTTATAGCTTCTTTAATTGCTAAGAGCTCCGACTGGAATACAGAACATCCAGGTGACAATTTAAACATGGAGTGAGTTAGTTCCGTTTGGTTTTCGTAAACAACAAAAGCACATCCTACTGCAGATATATTATCTCCAAATTGGTAACGCGAACCGTCTGTATATATGTAATAATCATGAAAATTACATATTTCCTTTAAACAGGTTACAAAACTTGATGGGTGTCCTGCTGTGGTAGGATGCTCCGGGATTTGTAGTTTTAAGTGAGACAGATAAGACGCACATTCACGTTCATGTCTTAAATTCATAATAGTTGCTCTTGATAAACCAGTGACAGTCAAATGTTTGATGTTAGCTATAATCTGAGCTGCATCAGTGGAGATTGTACGATATCCTCGAATTATGCGAAGGAGGAATCCCCTTTGAATTTGTGCAAGCTTTTTAACTACCCATTTTTTATTAAGAACATCCTGGAATGCAGATACACCATACAAAATTAGGGGCACTACAGCACCTTGATCGCGCTAAGAGAAAAATTCAGATTTTGCCAAAAAATGATCCATGAGGAAGGAGAGAGTAATGTATTTAACAAAACCGTAAAATCCCATATTTTTAGCTCAAATAGTTTTCTTAATACAAATAAATAAATTGGATACCATTATATTATAACAATGCATTGCGACGTAAGCACTGTACTGAATATCATTCTTGGTTGTCATGGATATCTACCAGGGCAGTCCACAGAGTGAACACTGACCCCCCTCTGACGACCAGGGAGTTAACGAGCTGTCCCAAAAGAGCGCCCGGCGCCTCCATGGGGCTTTCCACAGGGCAAGATCTAGAGACTAACAAGCCCCCCCCCCCCCATCTGGTCCTATTGACTCAAGACGGGATGGAAGTGGATACGGCATTTACGCGCGCTAACCCCAAAGGGCACGGCTACCGATATGACCTCGGTAGGGCCACCTGGTGATCTAGCACACCTTCTAGAGCCTGTTTAGTTAACTCATGTGCACGTCGGTCGCTGCCATGGACAAACCGTTATAATCGTTTTACAACACCGGTCCCCCTTCTCCTAGACCTTTCTGCAAGTTGCCACCTTACTCGATACGTCATGGGTATCTTACGAGGTTTCGTCTAAATAAATTATCATATGTCCATTAGTGCGAAACTTCCTTAGTTTTGACACACACACACACACACACACACACACACACACACACACACACACACACACACACACACACACATATATATATATATATATATATATATATATATATCTATATATATCGCCAAGCTACACTTCTACTGGATTCCATAATAATCCTTATCTGACACCGAGCTCGTTTAGAAGACCGCGCAAAGTGCAGTGCCCATAAGGAAAATCACAAATTTCTTGCAAATGTGCAACCAATTCGTCTAAGATGGGCGCTCTCCCTTTTGTATGGAATCTAAAAATTTGTCGACGAATTAAATCACATTTGAAATTATCTACTTTAGAGAAACTTTTCCTTTTGTTTTCACACTTGATCGGCGTCTTTGGTATTCCTTTCGTCACAATATTTCTTACTGTATTTCTGTGAATACCCAGAATTTATCACCAGGTTCATTGCATGAACCCTTACCAAGATTATTTTTTAGCACATATTTGCATGTGTTAAAAAAGCGCTTGAATTTGCTTAGAAACAGTTCCTGTTATAGTTTTTTTTTTCAGCTTTTCCAGTAATAAAACTCGCTCAGTTATTCACAGCATTTTCATCACTGATTATTTTCACTTGGCCGAAAGTAATCTACTACTTCTACCATTGAATTTCCCTCCCAGAGTCGCCACATTGTGACACATAACGAATTTCTGCACGTAATGAAACAGATCAACTGGAAGTTGGCACTTTGGCAACTGAGACTCCACGTGGAG
>JAUKNK010000264.1:1110000-1112500 GCA_030765055.1 Mantis religiosa
TACTGTGTCATCGCCCGTTGCTGACGTTAGTGCAATTTACAATTCTCAGGAAACGACAATGCAACTGAGCTTTAAGACATATAATCAAAAGATTACATAAAAGTAGAGCCTCGATTATTTGGCAACATCCTCACGCAATAGACCAAATAGACCTAAGAGTCAACAATATTACAAACGATGCTAATGATATAAAACTTGTTAGAAAGGGTGACAATTTGGACTTTGAGGAAATTCAATGAAATTATCTGAAATCATATGGCGTGATAGCTTTTAATTATAGCCAGAAATTACAAATTCCTATGGTCATGTAAGACATGATGGTGCATTCTGTCCCAGAATTGAAATTTCACTCTAGATGACCTAAATAAAGGTGGTCTGAAAAGTTTCAGACCTAATTAGGATACAAGTCATTTCTTTCATTATTTTTCAACATAGTCTCCTTGTAACTCTACATACTTCTCCCACCGATCTTCCCATCTCTGCAACCCGTCCAAATAGTACTCGGCGTTTTTCAACATAGTCTCCTTGTAACTCTACACACTTCTCCCAGCAATGCTCCCGTCTCTGTAGCCCGTCCAAATAATACTCGACGTTTTTCAACATAGTCTCCTTGTAACTCTACACACTTCTCCCAGCGATGCTCCCATCTCTGTAACCCGTCCAAAGAGTATTCGGCGTTTTTCAACATAGTCTTCTTGTAACTCTACACACTTCTCCCAGCGATGCTCCCATCTCTATAACCCGTCCAAACAGTACTCGGCGTTTTTCAACATAGTCTCCTTGTAACTCTACACACTTCTCCCAGCGATGTTCCCATCTCTGTAACCCGTCCAAATAGTATTCGGCGTTTTTCAACATAGTCTCCTTGTAACTCTGCACACTTCTCCCAGCGATGCTCCCATCTCTGTAACCCGCCCAAATAGTATTCGGCGTTTTTCAACATAGTCTCCTTGTAACTCTGCACACTTCTCCCAGCGATGTTCTCATCTCTGTAACACGTCCAAATAGTATTCGGCGTTTTTCAACATAGTCTCCTTGTAACTCTACACACTTCTCCCAGCGATGCTCCCATCTCTATAACCCGTCCAAACAGTACTCGGCGTTTTTCAACATAGTCTCCTTGTAACTCTACACACTTCTCCCAGCGATGTTCCCATCTCTGTAACCCGTCCAAATAGTATTCGGCGTTTTTCAACATAGTCTCCTTGTAACTCTGCACACTTCTCCCAGCGATGCTCCCATCTCTGTAACCCGCCCAAATAGTATTCGGCGTTTTTCAACATAGTCTCCTTGTAACTCTGCACACTTCTCCCAGCGATGTTCTCATCTCTGTAACACGTCCAAATAGTATTCGGCGTTTTTCAACATAGTCTCCTTGTAACTCTACACACTTCTCCCAGCGATGTTCTCATCTCTGTAACACGTCCAAATAGTATTCGGCGTTTTTCAACATAGTCTCCTTGTAACTCTACACACTTCTCCCAGTGATGTTCCCATCTCTGTAACACGTCCAAATAATATTCGGCGTTTTTCAACATTGTCTCCTTGTAACTCTACACACTTCTCACAGCGATGCTCCCATCTCTGTAACCCGTCCAAATAGTACTCGACGTTTTACAGCATAGTCTCCTTGTAACTCTACACACTTCTCCCAGCGACGTTCCCATCTCTGTAACCCGTCCAAATAGTACTCGACGTTTTACAACATAGTCTCCTTGTAACTCTACACACTTCTCCCAGCGATGTTCCCATCTCTGTAACCCGTCCAAATAGTACTCGGCGTTTTTCAACATAGTCTCCTTGTAACTCTACACACTTCTCCCAGCGATGTTCCCATTTCTGTAACCCGTCCAAATAGTACTCGGCGTTTTTAAACGTAGTCTCCTTGTAACTCTACAAAATTCTCCCAGCGATGCTCCCATCTCTGTAACCCGTACATTAGTACTCGGCGTTTTTCAACATAGTCTCCTTGTAACTGTACACACTTCTCCCAGCGATGTTCCCATCTCTGTAACCCGTCCAAATAGTACTCGGCGTTTTTTAACATCATCTCTTTGTAACTCTACACACTTCTCCCAGCGATGCTCCTATTTCTGTAAACCGTCCAAATAGTACTCGGCGTTTTTCAACATAGTCTCCTTCTAACTCTACACACTTCTCCTAGCGATGTTCCCATCTCTGTAACCCGTCCAAATAGTACTCTTCGGTTTTCTGTGCAAAATAATTGTTCATGAAGATGATTACCTCTTTATTTGACGAAAACCTCTGACTTCCCAGCGCAATTTTCAGATGAGGGAACAAAAACAGGTCGCTTGGGGCTAGAGCTGGTGTGTAAGACGGATAGTAAAACAGTTCGAACCGTAATTAATGGGTTTTCGCCAAGCCAACTGAGGTGTGAGACTGTGTGTTGGTTTGGTGAAACAGGACCTTTTATCTGCTTATGTGGCGGTTAACCCACATTTTATGCCTTCAGCTTGTCCAGTGATTTTTGTTGTTGTTG
>JAUKNK010000264.1:1117500-1172500 GCA_030765055.1 Mantis religiosa
GTCATATCGGACGATCAATGAAATGATGTTCAAATGAGTACAGGGTACATAGACCTTAGAGTTACCAGACATTCATCTTTCAGGATAAGAGAAAACCTCCAACGTTAAGTCATATCGGACGATGAATGAAATGATGTACAAATAAGTACAGGGTACATACAGCTTAGAGTTACCAGACATTCATCTTTCAGGATAAGGGAAAACCTCCAACGTTAAGTCATATCGGACGATCAATGAAATGATGTTCAAATGAGTACAGGGTACATAGAGCTTAGAGTTACCAGACATTCATCTTTCAGGATAAGGGAAAACCTCCAACGTTAAGTCATATCGGACGATCAATGAAATGATGTTCAAATGAGTACACGGTACATAGAGCTTAGAGTTACCAGACATTCATCTTTCAGGATAAGAGAAAACCGCCAACGTTAAGTCATATCGGACGATGAGTGAAATGATGTTCAAATGAGTACAGGGTACATAGAGCTTAGAGTTACCAGACTTTCGTCTTTCAGGATAAGAGAAAACCTCCAACGTTAAGTCATATCGGACGATGAATGAAATCATGTTCAAATGAGTACAGGGTACATAAACCTTAGTTACCAGACATTCATCTTTCAGGATAAGAGAAAACCTCCAACGTTAAGTCATATCGGACGATGAGTGAAATGATGTTCAAATGAGTACAGGGTACATAGAGCTTAGAGTTACCAGACTTTCGTCTTTCAGGATAAGAGAAAGCCTCCAACGTTAAGTCATATCGGACGATGAATGAAATGATGTTCAAATGAGTACAGGGTACATAGAGCTTAGAGTTACCAGACTTTCGTCTTTCAGGATAAGAGAAAACCTCCAACGTTAAGTCATATCGGACGATGAATGAAATGGTGTTCAAATGAGTACAGGGTACATAGAGCTTAGAGTTACCAGACTTTCGTCTTTCAGGATAAGAGAAAACCTCCAACGTTAAGTCATATCGGACGACGAATGAAATGATGTTCAAATGAGTACAGGGTACATAGAGCTTAGAGTTACCAGACTTTCGTCTTTCAGGATAAGAGAAAACCTCCAACGTTAAGTCATATCGGACGATGAATGAAATGATGTTCAAATGAGTACAGGGTAAATAGAGCTTAGAGTTACCAGACATTCATCTTTGAGGATAACAGAAAACCTCCAACGTTAAGTCATATCGGACGATGAATGAAATGATGTTCAAATGAGTACAGGGTACATAGAGCTTAGAGTTACCAGACTTTCGTCTTTCAGGATAAGAGAAAACCTCCAACGTTAAGTCATATCGGACGATGAATGAAATGATGTTCAAATGAGTACAGGGTACATAGAGCTTAGAGTTACCAGACATTCATCTTTCAGGATAAGAGAAAACCTCCAACGTTAAGTCATATCGGACGATGAATGAAATGATTTTAAAATGAGTACAGAGTACATAGAGCTTTTGCTTTTTGTTTATGCTCTGAGGAAGACTACTTCCACCTCCGGTAGGTTGGTTGCCGGTCTTCGCTCCTCTGCTGGGACTATTTCGGGACCGCTATCACCTCCGCTTTGCAGTACACTGGATTACTGTAAAACAAATTAAAAAATTCCAGAACATACAACACTAGCAGGGGAGGGGATCCGTCCCTTTCAGCTGCCGTGGTGCGGGCGCTGCGGACCCTTAGCACTCATGGTACCTCTGACGTTACTAGAGGAACCTCGGGCCGAACTACCAAGCCCTCCCGTCGGGGAGTTGTTGGGATTGGGTTGGACTCGAGGGGGCAGTGTATTCCCGACACCCACGGGGAATTAGATACCTCCGAAAAGGTTACGGCCGCCCGGAGGGGGTAGAGGGTTTGTGTCATAATTGCCGGGTACTAGCCTGCAGAGCTAGTAGGTGTGTTAGATCACCATTCGGCCCCACCGAGGTTATTCGGTAGTCCTCCCTGCGGGGTTGACGCGCGTAAGTAGTGTATCAACTTCCACCTGTCTTTAAGTTGTAGGCGATTGGGGGGGGGGGGCTCTCTAGATTCAAGTTATTGCCCCATGGAAGGACCCCCGGATTTTCCATCGCTCCCGGGTAGAAGGAGTCCCGGATCCTTGAACCTACGGGTCCAGGACCACTGGAGTAGATCCTCTGCAGCTAAATAAATGCTAAATACAGTGCCATCCATATAAATCTGAACCACTTCAATAGGTCATAAGCTTTGAACCAATAAAAGGACACAGGTGTCACTTTGGGAGAAAATAATACACAATTGGGAGATTACATTACACTATTTACATCTCAGAGAAAACGTTGGAATGGCCTCTACCAGCATCTATACATGTTTGTACTCGTCTCACCATATTCTCTGAAGTTTTACGGAGAGTATCCTCGCCAATGTTACTTATTTCGGTTCGAATGGATTCCTTGAGGACATCAACTGTCCGTGACCTATTCTTGTACACTCTATTTTTATATACCCCCATCGGATGAAGTTAGGTCAGGGGATCTGGAGATTGGGAGTTCATTACTGAGGGGATTCGGTACGTAGTCCATCATGTTGGGCCCATTGTTTCCCTAAGTGGGAGGAAGGATCCGGCGAAGGAGACAATGGGCGGCCGACCCAAGGAGCCACGGCAGTACAGAGGGCAGGGTCCCTACAGTTTTCTTGGATAGAGACTTCCCCCGACAGGCCAGGACAACGATCTCGCTCCCCTACAGCGCGACAACAACGAGCCCAGCACCCGAGCCCTAATGGTACCAAGGAGACATGACAGTACAGAGAGCAGAGTCCCTACAGTTTTCTTGGATAGAGACTTCCCCCGACAGGCCAGGACAACGAACTCGCTCCCCTACAGCGGGACAACAACGAGCCCAGCAGCCGAGCCTTAATGGTACCAAGGAGCCACGGCAGTACAGAGGGCAGGGTCCCTACAGTTTTCTTGGATAGAGACTTCCCCCGACAGGCCAGGACAACGATCTCGCTCCCCTACAGCGCGACAACAACGAGCCCAGCACCCGAGCCCTAATGGTACCAAGGAGACATGACAGTACAGAGAGCAGAGTCCCTACAGTTTTCTTGGATAGAGACTTCCCCCGACAGGCCAGGACAACGAACTCGCTCCCCTACAGCGGGACAACAACGAGCCCAGCACCCGAGCCCTAATGGTACCAAGGAGCCACGACAGTACAGAGAGCAGTGTCCCTACAGTTTTCTTGGATAGAGACTTCCCCCGACAGGCCAGGACAACGAACTCGCTCCCCTACAGCGCGACAACAACGAGCCCAACACCCGAGCCCTAATGGTACCAAGGAGCCACGACAGTACAGAGAGCAGTGTCCCTACAGTTTTCTTGGATAGAGACTTCCCCCGACAGGCCAGGACAACGAACTCGCTCCCCTACAGCGCGACAACAACGAGCCCAGCACCCGAGCCCTAATGGTACCAAGGAGCCACGACAGTACAGAGAGCAGTGTCCCTACAGTTTTCTTGGATAGAGACTTCCCCCGACAGGCCAGGACAACGAACTCGCTCCCCTACAGCGCGACAACAACGAGCCCAGCACCCGAGCCCTAATGGTACCAAGGAGACATGACAGTACAGAGAGCAGAGTCCCTACAGTTTTCTTGGATAGAGACTTCCCCCGACAGGCCAGGACAACGATCTCGCTCCCCTACAGCGCGACAACAACGAGCCCAGCACCCGAGCCCTAATGGTACCAAGGAGCCACGACAGTACAGAGAGCAGTGTCCCTACAGTTTACTTGGATAGAGACTTCCCCCGACAGGCCAGGACAACGAACTCACTCCCCTACAGCGCGACAACAACGAGCCCAGCACCCGAGCCCTAATGGTACCAAGTAGACATGACAGTTCAGAGAGCAGAGTCCCTACAGTTTTCTTGGATAGAGACTTCCCCCGACAAGCCAGGACAACGAACTCGCTCCCCTACAGCGCGACAACAACGAGCCCAGCACCCGAGCCCTAATGGTACCAAGGAGCCACGACAGTACAGAGAGCAGAGTCCCTACAGTTTTCTTGGATAGAGACTTCCCCCGACAGGCCAGGACAACGATCTCGCTCCCCTACAGCGCGACAACAACGAGCCCAGCACCCGAGCCCTAATGGTACCAAGGAGACATGACAGTACAGAGAGCAGAGTCCCTACAGTTTTCTTGGATAGAGACTTCCCCCGACAGGCCAGGACAACGAACTCGCTCCCCTACAGCGCGACAACAACGAGCCCAGCACCCGAGCCCTAATGGTACCAAGGAGCCACGACAGTACAGAGAGCAGTGTCCCTACAGTTTACTTGGATAGAGACTTCCCCCGACAGGCCAGGACAACGAACTCACTCCCCTACAGCGGAACGACAACAAGCGCAGCAGTCGAGCCTTAATGGTACCAAGGAGCCACGATAGTACAGAGAGCAGAGTCCCTACAGTTTTCTTGGATAGAGACTTCCCCCGACAGGCCAGGACAACGATCTCGCTCCCCTACAGCGCGACAACAACGAGCCCAGCACCCGAGCCCTAATGGTACCAAGGAGACATGACAGTACAGAGAGCAGAGTCCCTACAGTTTTCTTGGATAGAGACTTCCCCCGACAGGCCAGGACAACGAACTCGCTCCCCTACAGCGCGACAACAACGAGCCCAGCACCCGAGCCCTAATGGTACCAAGGAGCCACGACAGTACAGAGAGCAGTGTCCCTACAGTTTACTTGGATAGAGACTTCCCCCGACAGGCCAGGACAACGAACTCACTCCCCTACAGCGGAACGACAACAAGCGCAGCAGTCGAGCCTTAATGGTACCAAGGAGCCACGATAGTACAGAGAGCAGAGTCCCTACAGTTTTCTTGGATAGAGACTTCCCCCGACAGGCCAGGACAACGATCTCGCTCCCCTACAGCGCGACAACAACGAGCCCAGCACCCGAGCCCTAATGGTACCAAGGAGCCACGACAGTACAGAGAGCAGTGTCCCTACAGTTTACTTGGATAGAGACTTCCCCCGACAGGCCAGGGCAACGAACTCACTCCCCTACAGCGGAACGACAACAAGCGCAGCAGTCGAGCCTTAATGGTACCAAGGAGCCACGACAGTACAGAGAGCAGAGTCCCTACAGTTTTCTTGGATAGAGACTTCCCCCGACAGGCCAGGACAACGATCTCGCTCCCCTACAGCGCAACAACAACGAGCCCAGCACCCGAGCCCTAATGGTACCAAGAAGACATGACAGTACAGAGAGCAGAGTCCCTACAGTTTTCTTGGATAGAGACTTCCCCCGACAGGCCAGGACAACGATCTCGCTCCCCTACAGCGGGACAACAACGAGCCCAGCAGCCGAGCCTTAATGATACCAAGGAGCCACGACAGTACAGAGAGCAGAGTCCCTACAGTTTTCTTGGATAGAGACTTCCCCGACAGGCCAGGACAACGAACTCGCTCCCCTACAGCGCGACAACAACGAGCCCAGCACCCGAGCCCTAATGGTACCAAGGAGCCACGACAGTAGAGAGACCAGAGTCCCTACAGTTTTCTTGGATAGAGACTTCCCCCGACAGGCCAGGACAACGATCTCGCTCCCCTACAGCGCGACAACAACGAGCCCAGCACCCGAGCCCTAATGGTACCAAGGAGCCACGACAGTACAGAGAGCAGAGTCCCTACAGTTTACTTGGATAGAGACTTCCCCCGACAGGCCAGGACAACGATCTCGCTCCCCTACAGCGCGACAACAACGAGCCCAGCACCCGAGCCTTAATGGTACCAAGGAGTCACGACAGTACAGAGAGCAGAGTCCGTACAGTTTACTTGGATAGAGGCTTCCCCCGACAGGCCAGGACAACGATCTCGCTCCCCTACAGCACGACAACAACGAGCCCAGCACCCGAGCCCTAATGGTACCAAGGAGCCACGACAGTACAGAGAGCAGAGTCCCTACAGTTTACTTGGATAGAGACTTCCCCCGACAGGTCAGGACAACGATCTCGCTCCCCTACAGCGCGACAACGAGCCCAGCACCCGAGCCTTAATGGTACCAAGGAGCCACGACAGTACAGAGAGCAGAGTCCCTACAGTTTACTTGGATAGAGACTTCCCCCGACAGGCCAGGACAACGAACTCACTCCCCTACAGCGGAACGACAACAAGCGCAGCAGTCGAGCCTTAATGGTACCAAGGAGCCACAACAGTACAGAGAGCAGAGTCCCTACAGTTTTCTTGGATAGAGACTTCCCCCGACAGGCCAGCACAACGATCTCGCTCCCCTACAGCGCGACAACAACGAGCCCAGCACCCGAGCCCTAATGGTACCAAGGAGACATGACAGTACAGAGAGCAGAGTCCCTACAGTTTACTTGGATAGAGACTTCCCCCGACAGGCCAGGACAACGAACTCGCTCCCCTACAGCGCGACAACAACGAGCCCAGCACCCGAGCCCTAATGGTACCAAGGAGCCACGACAGTACAGAGAGCAGAGTCCCTACAGTTTTCTTGGATAGAGACTTCCCCCGACAGGCCAGGACAACGATCTCGCTCCCCTACAGCGCGACAACAACGAGCCCAGCACCCGAGCCCTAATGGTACCAAGGAGACATGACAGTACAGAGGGCAGGGTTACTACAGTTTTCTTGGATAGAGACTTCCCCCGACAGGCCAGGACAACGATCTCGCTCCCCTACAGCGCGACAACAACGAGCCCAGCACCCGAGCCCTAATGGTACCAAGGAACCACGACAGTACAGAGGGCAGGGTTCCTACAGTTTTCTTGGATAGAGACTTCCCCCGACAGGCCAGGACAACGATCTCGCTCCCCTACAGCGCGACAACAACGAGCCCAGCACCCGAGCCCTAATGGTAACAAGGAACCACGACAATACAGAGGGCAGGGTTCCTACAGTTTTCTTGGATAGAGACTTCCCCCGACAGGCCAGGACAACGAACTCGCTCCCCTACAGCGGGACGACAACGAGCCTAGCACCCGAGCCCTAATGGTACCAAGGAACCACGACAATACAGAGGGCAGGGTTCCTACAGTTTTCTTGGATAGAGACTTCCCCCGACAGGCCAGGACAACGAACTCGCTCCCCTACAGCGCGACAACAACGAGCCCAGCACCCGAGCCCTAATGGTACCAAGGAACCACGACAATACAGAGGGCAGGGTTCATACAGTTTTCTTGGATAGAGACTTCCCCCGACAGGCCAGGACAACGAACTCGCTCCCCTACAGCGGGACGACAACGAGCCTAGCACCCGAGCCCTAATGGTACCAAGGAACCACGACAATACAGAGGGCAGGGTTCCTACAGTTTTCTTGGATAGAGACTTCCCCCGACAGGCCAGGACAACGAACTCGCTCCCCTACAGCGCGACAACAACGAGCCCAGCACCCGAGCCCTAATGGTACCAAGGAACCACGACAATACAGAGGGCAGGGTTCCTACAGTTTTCTTGGATAGAGACTTCCCCCGACAGGCCAGGACAACGAACTCGCTCCCCTACAGTGGGACGACAACGAGCCTAGCACCCGAGCCCTAATGGTACCAAGGAACCACGACAGTACAGAGGGCAGGGTCCCTACAGTTTACTTAAATGGAGACTTCCCCGGACAGGTCAGGACAACGATCTCGCTCCCCTACAGCGGGACGACAACGAGCCCAGCAACCGAGCTCTAATGGTAGCAACGAGCCACGACAGTACAGAGGGCAGGGTCCCCACAGTTTACTTGGATAGAGACTTCCACCGACAGGCCAGAACAACGAACTCGCTCCCCTACAGCGGGACGACAACGAACCCAGCAGCCGAGCCCTAATGGTACCAAGGAGACACGACAGTACAGAGAGCAGGCTCCCTACAGTTTACTTGGATAGAGACTTCCCCCGACAAGCCAGGACAACGATCTCGCTCCCCTACATTGGGAAGACATCGAGCCCAGCAGCCGAGCTCTAATGGTACCAAGGAGTCACGACAATACTGAGGGCAGGGTCCCTACAGTTTACTTGGATAGAGACTTCCACCGTCAGGCCAGAACAACGAACTCGCTCCCCTACAGCGGGACGACAACAAGCCCAGCAGCCGAGCCCTAATGGTACCAAGGAGACACGACAGTTCAGAGGGCAGGGTCCCTACAGTTTACTTGGATAGAGACTTCCCCCGACAAGCCAGGACAACGATCTCGCTCCCCTACATTGGGAAGACATCGAGCCCAGCAGCCGAGCTCTAATGGTACCAAGGAGTCACGACAGTACAGAGGGCAGGGTCCCTACAGTTTACTTGGATAGAGACTTCCCCCGACAAGCCAGGACAACGATCTCGCTCCCCTACAGCGGGACGGCAACGAGCCCAATAGCCGAGCCCTAATCGTACCAAGGAGCCACGACAGTACAGAGGGCAGGGTTTCTACAGTTTACTTGGATAGAGACTTCCACCTAAAGGCCAGGACAACGTACTCGCTCCCCTACAGCAGCCGAGCCCTAATGGTACCAAGGAGTCACAACAGTACAGAGGGCAGGGTCCCTACAGTTTACTTGGATAGAGACTTCCCCCGACAAGCCAGGACAACGATCTCGCTCCCCTACAGCGGGACGGCAACGAGCCCAGCAGCCGAGCCCTAATCGTACCAAGGAGTCACGACAGTACAGAGGGCAGGGTCCCTACTGTTTACTTGGATAGAGACTTCCCCCGACAAGCCAGGACAACGATCTCGCTCCCCTACAGCGGGACGGCAACGAGCCCAGCAGCCGAGCCATAATCGTACCAAGGAGCCACGGCAGTACAGAGGGCAGGGTCCCTACAGTTTACTTGGATAGAGACTTCCCCCGACAAGCCAGGACAACGATCTCGCTCCCCTACAACGGGACGGCAACGAGCCCAGCAGCCGAGCCCTAATCGTACCAAGGAGCCACGGCAGTACAGAGGGCAGGGTTTCTACAGTTTACTTGGATAGAGACTTCCCGCGAAAGGCCAGGACAACGTACTCGCTCCCCTACAGCAGCCGAGCCCTAATGGTACCAAGGAAAGACGACAGTACGGAGGTCAGGGTCACTACAGTTTATTTGGATGGAGACTTCCCCCGACAGGCCAGGACAACGTACTCGCTCCCCTACAGCGGGACGACAACGAGCCCAGCAGCCAAGCCCTAATTGTACCCAAGGAGACACGACAGTACAGAGGTAACAAGTAATGGTAACAAGTTCCATGTTGTCATTAGATGTATGACACGTTGCTCCATCTTACTGGAAATAACCTTCTCTCAATTCGGTATAATCTCCGTAAAACTTGAGAGAATATGGTGAGACGAGTACAAACATGTATAGATGCTGGTGGAGGACACTTCCAACATTTTCTCTGAGATGTAAATAGTGTAATGTAACCTCCCGATTGTGTATTATATTCTCCCAAAGCTACATGTGTGTCCTAATATTGGTTCAAGAGTTGTGGTGTATTGAAATGGTTCAGATTTATTTGGATCGCCCTATACAATTATTGTACTTAACTTGAAAGTACAAGTACATAATACATATCAGCCTATTATTAGTATTTAAAGTTCATCCTCTGTTATTCTTTCACTGTAAAGGGAAATTTAGTAAATTCAGAGGATGTAATTAAGCTGACCAGCATTCGCCTAGCGACCTTAGAAAACTTCCGAAAATGGCCAAAGAGCTACTTAGGTCAGCTACGGGAAGCGAACTCTGACCTCCCAAATGCCTCAGCCATCCAACTCTGTATATGTTATAAAACTGAAACAAAGTTTTCACTGGAATCGGCCAGAACATTTCTTCGCAGCTTGTGGGGCGATAATCACTCCAGAGGAGGGAGCTAGAAGGAAGAGGAAAATAATAAATTTGAAAGCCGGGACACTATAATTTCGCCAGAAAATAATTTTGCTGGAGAAAAACTTTGAAAGTGCTTTGCGCCAAGGTGAAAAGAACCCGGTGGGATTTAAAACTTGAGTTGTAGGGCGTAATGAATGGGAATAATAACAGTCATTATACAGGCACACAGTGAATTTAAAGGTTCATTTTGTGAAGCTAGATGAGTAACAGTCACAGCACTTTACTTTCTTTATAGAGAAGCTATTGCAATCAGTTGAAAATTCAATGTCGAGGAATAACCGGAAATACTTGAATTATACACCGGAAATACATTTGAATACAGGTATTTTCTTTGTATCCAGGTATAATTAAATGTGCGATGCACATTTTTAGCTCGAATAACCTTATTTTAGATTTTTTTAAAAATTTTTATTGCTCGATCAGCAGTACAATGCTTTACAGATCAGAGTGAAAAGAAGGTAACAGTACAATAAGAACAATAACACTCAGGGGTAGGCTAACAGGCCGCCCTCTAACAACATTAAGTTATAACTCATATAATACTGTCTGAGAAATTATGTCAATATTGAAGATGTAAGACAGACATCAAGCACTAGAATCACTCGAATCAGATGTACCACTTAGAAGCAGGTCCTGTGGCAATCTCCTCTTCAAGCGTGAGGGCTGGCGCCTGCGGACGCCAATGTTATAATGCACAGCTCCTGGAACTTCTTGCAGCGTGGAAAATAAACGACGAGCGATCCTGCTAATGTAGTCGTGAACAGGTAACAGTCCTAGTTCGTGATAGAGCTACTGATTACGCATGAACCATGGAGCTTTGGTAGCGATGCGCATGAAGCGATTCTGTATAACCTGAAGACGAAGCACATGACATGTGTGTGCGGCCTCCCACACTTGGCAGGCATATGTAATAAGCGGACGGACGAGTGATTTGTAGAGTAACAATGGAGACTGTAGGCTGAGGCTGGAACGGCGATGCAACAGAGGTGAGAGTTTTGAAAGTCGCCCGGAGGCCAGTGATATAAGACGATCGATATGAGCACGCCAGTTCACTCGAGAGTCCAAAAGCACTCCTAGGTATTTAAGGGGAGTTGTAGTGGGGAGCCAAGGGAATTTGCTCCTGTAGAGACACAACGGAGTAAGCGGAGTATATCGGCGAAGAGTGAAGATTTTAGCTTTGGTTTTCTGAGGGTTCAAAGAGATCCGCCAAGTGCTGAACCAATAAGTTAGGTGATCTAAAGAGAGCTGTACTACTTGTTGTGCGTGCTGGAGATTAACATGAGAATAATATAGTACTATGTCATCAGCGTAAAGAGCTAAAGAAGTCGGAGCTAAGTCAGGAATATCAGAAATGTCGGGGCCAAGAGAGAACTCTGTGGGACACCTGCGGTAATATTACGTGGGGATGAAAGCTTTCCACCAATGCGTACTGAAAAGCTGCGGTCGTAGCGGAAACTGTGGATTAGATGTGATAAGTAATTAGGAAAACCGATGCGGTAGAGCTTAAGGAGCAAACCATCATGCCAAACCCTTTTGAATGCCTGTGCCACATCAAGGAAGACAGCCGTGGTATACTGATGGGCCTCGAAGCCGTGGACAATTGACTGAGTTAATCGTAAAAGCTGATGGGTTGGGTAGTGGAATGTTTGTGACGAAATCCAAATTGATAAGGCGGAAGAACATGGTTATGATTAAGGTAAGACAGAAGACGGCGATAAATTACTTTTTCAATCAGCTTGGAGAGGGTCGGCAACAGACGTATAGGACGATAGCTTTCGGGGAGGTGTTTGGGCTTATTGGACTTATGGAAGACAGCTATATGGGCAAACTTCCAGGTGCGAGGAAAATAGCCGAGGCGTAGACAGGCATTGAGGATGGATAACAAGTATGCAACTGCCTTTTGGTGAGCTTCTTGATAACAATGTTAGGAACCAAGTCGTACCCGGGAGATTTCTTAAGGGGAAGGGCTCGAATCAGGGAAGATAGTTCCCGTGGGCTTGTAAATGAAATCCTTTGTGAGACTGTGGGTCGAGTGCGATAGGTATGTTTCCACGTCTGCAATATCCTCATCATCGGCTGATATGGGAAGTGCTAACACACGCTCAAATTGATCGGCCAAAATTTCACACTTGGTGGGAATATCTGTAACCAGTCTAACACCTGCAGACAGCGCCGGTATAACAGTTGGCTCACGAAGAACGCATTTGGTGGCCTCCCAGAGCATGTGTTCAGAAGGAGAGAGTGACGCAAGATAGCGCTCATAGGACTCTAGACGATGTCCCTCCAACTCCAGTTTTAGATTTCTTCTGGGTTTAAAATAGTTTAAGACGCTCAAGTTATTCTCAGGAAGCAATCAGCTGAAAAGACGTTTAGAAATCAACGTTTCGAATCGCAATGCATCGCTCCCATCATCAGGATATTTATTAAATCTTATAACCACAAATGAGTCACTGATTATAACACAAATATAAACAAAGACAAAACACTATCAAAATTCGCATTACTGAACAAAAGACTATCTTCAGTACATTAAATGTCAGGAGATGGCGTGAGTACAAAAAATAAATTGAATCAGCTCAGTTCCTCTTTGAAATCGGCCTTAAAATTGCAAGTCAGTTGACTTGAGGACCACAGATGTAGCAGTTTGGTAATCAAGTTAAGTAGTTACGTTTCAAAATTTATATCTCACCTGAGTTAAGATACAACAGTTTGTAAACTGCTTATGTCGTATGGTGGGAGGCTGTCTGCCTCTCGTTCAATACCTCCCGAGTTCGAATCTACGTCAGGGTGAGCTAACTGGGTAAGGTTTTTACAAGGGTTTTTCCTCCAGAACGATTAATGTCTGGTAAGTCTAACGTATATGGATCCTGGATTAAGCTGAGTACATATTCATTCATTTCATTCATCGTCCGATATCACTTAATGTTGGAGGTGATACAGATACAAGCAATATCGCCATAGCACAAGAATATTTTGGTAATATTGACATCCAAGAGTACATAGGCCGTGCCGTGGCTCAGTGGTTAGACCTCTTGGCTCTCACCAAGGCGGCCTGGGTTCATCCAAAGTGACCGCAAAGTGAGATTTGTGCTGGACAACGTGGCGCTGGGGCGGGTTTTCTCCGGGATCTCCGGTTTCCCCTGCCATCTCATTCCACCGGTGCTCCATCTTCATCTCATGTAGCATCAGTGTCACCGCCTGCGGTGCCATATGTAGTAAAAGCGGGCGTTAAACTCTACACACACAGGAGAACATACAAAACCGCTTCTCGCCCGCCTCGGTAGCGTAGATGGTAGCATGTCTGCTTCACGTTCAGCAGGTCCCTAGTTCAAAACTCGTGTTCTTTTTTTTTTTAAATGTTCGTCCTCCAACGTCAAGTCATATCGGACGATAAATATAAGGGGTGAAATGATGAGCAAATGAGCCTGATGTCCATAGAGCTTACAGTTACCTGACATTCGTCTTTCAGGATAAGGGATGACCCTAGGAAAAACCTTATCCAGGTAACTTACCCCGACCCATATACGAACTCGGTACCTCTTTAAACGTGAGGCAGACACGCTACCATCACGCTACCGAGGCGGGCGAATCTCGGTTAGGGTGAGTTACCTGGAGAAGGTTTTTTTCCGGGGTTTTCCCTTATCCTTACAGACGAATGTCGGAAAGCTCTAAGCTCCATGGAACCTGGACACATTTGAACATCATTTTACCCATTTCATTTACCGTCCGATATGACCTAACGTTGGAGGACATAAAATTAAAGAAATACACGCTTCTTTAAAATACCTGCTATTATAACACAGTTGGAAACTCGAAATAATACCTTGGAGCATTCACTTTCTTTCATATATGAAATTTCAGTAACGTTGTGTTCAGATATTCAGAGTATTATTAGAACTGCTTTTGAGAAACTCAGTAAGGTATTAACGAAATATCCTGGTTACCAGACACTGTAAAATTTCTACAAAACTTTCTGATACAGAAACGTATATCTAAGGGAAATTCACTTAAAAAGATCTTTGGTGCTTTTCGTTATATTCTGGTAAGGTCATGCTACTTTAAAAGACCCTTTTTCAGAGTATAAAAAATATTTTCACTGAAAAACGCAGGAGCATCCCATAAGAAAATCTCAAAGGAGTACTGGGTTCCATTCCCAGCTGCGGGGGTGGAGATTTTTCTCCGACCAAGATAATTCCTCATCTTCCCCAGAGTCTGAAAGTATGAATGAGAGTGTGAATGTGTACGTGATCTAATGATTAAAACACAACGAATACGAGTTAACACCTTCGATATGTTCCAAAGGAGAACGGCCGCCGATATGACCATTGCAGTTAAAGGCTTTCTCCGACCAAGATAATTCCTCATCTTCCCCAGAGTCTGGAAGTATGAATGAGAGTGTCAATGTGTACGTGATCTAATGATTAAAACACAACGAATACGAGTTAATACCTTCGATATGTTCCAAAGGAGAACGGCTGCCGATATGACCATTGTAGTTAAAGGCTTTCTCCGACCAAGATAATTCCTCATCTTCCCCAGAGTCTGGAAGTATGAATGAGAGTGTGAATGTGTACGTGATCTAATGATTAAAACCCAACGAATACGAGTTGACACCTTCGATATGTTGCAAAGGAGAACGGCTGCCGATATGACCCTTGATGTTAAAGGCTTTCTCCGACCAAGATAATTCCTCATCTTCCCCAGAGCCTCGAAGTATGAATGAGATTGCGAATGTGTACGTGATCTAATGATTAAAACCCAACGAATACGAGTTAATACCTTCGATATGTTCCAAAGGAGAACGACCGCCGATATGACCATTGCAGTTAAAGACTTTCTCCGACCAAGATAATTCCTCATCTTCCCCAGAGTCTGGAAGTATGAATGAGAGTGTGGATGTGTACGTGATCTAATGATTAAAACCCAACGAATACGAGTTAGCACCTTCGATATGTTCCAAAGGAGAACGACCGCCGATATGACCATTGCAGTTAAAGACTTTCTCCGACCAAGATAATTCCTCATCTTCCCCAGAGCCTCGAAGTATGAATGAGATTGCGAATGTGTACGTGATCTAATGATTAAAACCCAACGAATACGAGTTAACACCTTCGATATGTTCCAAAGGAGAACGACCGCCGATATGACCATTGCAGTTAAAGACTTTCTCCGACCAAGATAATTCCTCATCTTCCCCAGAGTCTGGAAGTATGAATGAGAGTGTGGATGTGTACGTGATCTAATGATTAAAACCCAACGAATACGAGTTAACGCCTTCGATATGTTCCAATGGAGAACAGCCGCTGATATGACCATTGCAGTTAAATGCTTTCTCCGACCAAGATAATTCCTCATCTTCCCCAGAGTCTGGAAGTATGAATGAGAGTGTGAATGTGTACGTGATCTAATGATTAAAACCCAACGAATACGAGTTAACACCTTCGATATGTTCCAAAGGAGAACGGCCGCCGACATGACCATTGCAGTTAAAGGCGGAGTATAAATGAAAAAAAGAAAAAATAAAAAAAAAAAAAAAAAATCTAAAGATAACTCTCTCGTGTACTGCAACAAGCATGAGCTGAAAATTCTATCAAAGAATACGTTTATGGTCAAATTTTTATTTTTTATTTGTTTCATTTTGCGTGCTTATTTGCTTGTTTGTTTCATCATTTGATTGTGCTTACAAATCCGGGCTCTAGTCATCAGAAAGCGAGCAGCCTTAAGAAGTGAACATTTGAATAAAGTTTGGTAAGAGAAAGGCTTGTAACAAGAGTAGAGAAGCAACTTTTCATGTACACATTTCCACAGTTTTGTGTCAGTATGAGTAATTTGGAGGGCTAACTGACAAACATTCTGTGCTGTAGCCTGTACGATAGTGTAGAGGTTGGCGTGATAGATTCTCCACGGTTTAATGGCTCTGGGGGAACAATTTGGGCGAGGATGAATGGCTGCGGTCCACATTCCATTGCGCCCACTCTACCGATACTGGAGCAGGTAAGGAATGCTGACAAAGGAAGAGAGAATAAGATAACCTTGAAATACCCTGGCGCCACCTGCATCAACCACAGCGAAACAGTTGAACTTCTCGCTACTAACCCATAGCAAGTGGCGATCTGTTCATTTCACTCAAATATTTGATACAGAAAATACATGTTTTGTCATTCCCTGAGTATAAAAAGTAGATATTTGGGAAGTGTTTATGTGTTAATGAACAAGTAGGTTAGGCATTTTCTAATGCTACATGAAGAAAAATAAAATCGTTCCCACGCAAAACTCATCTTAAAATAAATACATTTCCGAAAATTATGATTTCTTTTTTAAATGCTTTTAAAGTATCTGACTAAACTAAATATATTTTCCTGACAAATGAAATGTATGCAATCGGGTTTCACTTATAACTAACAATAAAGTAAACAATAGATAATAAACTTATAACTAACAATAAAATAAACAATAGATAAAAGTGTAAACTTTCCTAATGACCTTAAAGGAAATGTTGATGATTCAAGTGCTTAAAATTGTTATTAGAGAGTATATTATTCATATGGAATACCAAGTTTTCGGCTCTGTTTGCTCATGTGCCATGAAATAGACAAAGATTCTCATATTGTACTGCAGTGACAGTTGACAGCATGTTGTAATTTCACTCGCTACAGAATAAAGTGTGTTTTGTGATATTCAAATGTTCAAGTATTTTATATCACTGGTACCTATGTGACTTGAACATTTATGTTAAGTGTAAGGTACACTAAACGAATTGTAGTTTGTTATACTGTAGTAGCTTTTTAGTTGACAATGTTTCTCTATTACATTAAAGGTTTGTTGTCCAAGATGCCGTGTCGGGTATTATGCAATATCAGTACACCTGACATAAAAGTATAATGATCATATAACCACACAAAATACACTGATGCCCGATTTCACCAAGAAATGTTAAGACTTAACACGAGTTTAGCAATAGTTAAAACAAAAATTGCATTTCACCAACAAGTGTTAACGTAACACTCGTATTAAATCTCATGTTAAACTAACACCCGAATTTCTAATGTTAAGTCCTTAACAATTGTAAATAGTCAAGATGGCGAGCATGAACTCAGCTGTTGATGTCGATTTGCTATATCTAAGACCGTCTAAATGCCATTCATAATAGAGTACGGCCTATGAGGAGAAATGATTTTGAGGAACTATCCGAAGAAAACTTTTCTACAGAGGTATAGACTGTCGAAACATGTTGCTGTGAAGGTTACTGAGGAAGTACAAGAGAGGTTTGAACAGGCATCGAAAGCAATATGGCGATCTCGCCTTTGCTTCAAGTATTAATAACCTTGCGATTTTATAATTCACTGAAATATGTGGATAATACACTGTCCACCTGCCGTCTTGAAACGTTCAAGTCACTTGCCCTTCTTCGCACCTCGTTTTAAACTTACGTAATACTGAGTTAGAACATGCATCGAAAGCAATATGGCGATCTCGCCTTTGCTTCAAGTATTAATAATCTTGCGATTTTATAATTTACTGAATTATGTGGATAATACACTGTCCACCTGCCGTCTTGAAACGTTCAAGTCACTTGTCCTTCTTCGCACCTCGTTTTAAATTTACGTAATACTGAGTTAGAACATGCATCGAAAGTAATATGGCGATCTCACCTTTGCTTCAAGTATTAATAATCTTGCGATTTTATAATTTACTGAATTATGTGGATAATACACTGTCCACCTGCCGTCTTGAAACGTTCAAGTCACTTGTCCTTCTTCGCACCTCGTTTTAAACTTACGTAATACTGAGTTAGAACATGCATCGAAAGTAATATGGCGATCTCACCTTTGCTTCAAGTATTAATAATCTTGCGATTTTATAATTTACTGAATTATATGGATAATACACTGTCCACCTGCCGTCTTGAAACGTTCAAGTCACTTGTCCTTCTTCGCACCTCGTTTTAAATTTACGTAATACTGTGTTAGAACATGCATCGAAAGTAATATGGCGATCTCACCTTTGCTTCAAGTATTAATAATCTTGCGATTTTATAATTTACTGAATTATGTGGATAATACACTGTCCACCTGCCGTCTTGAAACGTTCAAGTCACTTGTCCTTCTTCGCACCTCGTTTTAAATTTACATAATAATGAGTTAGAATATACATCGAAAGGAATATGCCGATCTCGCCTTTGCTTCAAGTATCAATAACCCTGCGATTTTATAACTCACTGAATTATGTGGATAATACATTGTTCACCTCCCGTCTTGAAACGTTCAAGTCATTTGTCATTCTTCGCACCTCGTTTTAAATTTACGTAATACTGACAAGTTGTTTGGTGCTTGTAGTAGTGACACATGCATTTGGATTAAATTCGTTTCCAATATTTTCCCCGCGACATCTTTCTCTTTTACATTCACTGCAGCCGTCCTCTTATTTTCCACGATATCCTTTCACTTCGTCACCATTTCAATTAGCAATTCTTTCTCCTTCGATGAGAAATTTGTCTCACGGCTTTATTTATGATTTTGTTCATCCGCCATTTGTGCAGACGAAAATGAAAACAAAAGCGCAGCGGAGTACGTTAAGAAAATCATCCACAGCCTTCTATAACTGTGATAGTTACAAGTTTTTTGGCGTTAACACAGGTTTGTTAACATTTTAAGAAAACAGGTTGTTGAAATGCAAGAAATTTAACATTAGTTTTTGCGCTGTGACAATTGTTACGTTACATTTGTTAACGTCGATTTTAACATCTGTTGGTGGAATCGGGCATGAGTAGAGATAAAGTTAAAAATGAGTTTTGAGTATAATATTAGTAGCTAAAAACCCATTTACAAGTTATATAAATAGAAATGTAACCTATTTAAAATCCAAAGTATATTTAAAAAAATAAATTCATTGAAATGCAAACAAAACCTATTTCTTCTGTTATTCCAGATTTGGTCTGTGGTCTAGGCCTATCAATATATTTTATTTAGAGACATTTGGTTTATTTTAAACAAATCGTGTTTAATGTTTTATGAAATAAAATTCGTGTTTCAAGTTTTAAGTCACCTATTCCATAATAACGGACTATTTCACATTAACCTCCATTTTTAACATTTTAAGTATATTTTTATAACAACAAAATGAATAGTTGTTTGTTTTACACGTTTTTTATTTATTTAAAAACCAGTTAAGTTATTTTTGGAAATTCAAATGGTATTCCATAATACCCTCCTCGGTTTCTATAGCTCCATTAATATGAAGTATATTGAAGCATGACCATTTTTACGAAGATTTTGGACCAGAAAGGTATATTAATGTTCAGTTGAACAGGCTGAAGTTCATATTAAAATAGTAACTGTTGTAACTATTGAACAAAATATAAATTGGCTAAAGGAACAGTATTGTAATTAAAACCCCGTTATCTTATTCTTCTAGTTTTCATTTGTCAAACACGAAAATCAGCGTGAGCGTACTTGAAACTTCGAAAAGAGGAATTTTTTAGGTTAGACTTGTAACTCTTTTAAAAACAGCGGCTATTCGTTTGGGACGAGAAAGCTACATGGATTAAATTTTTACTAGTCATTCCTCAGTCTAAGTTCTACTGATTCCACCTAATATTATTTTGAAATTAATAATAATGATAACGATAATGATAATGATCATGATAATAGTAGTAAGAGTGACAATAGTAAGAAATAAATAAGCAGGCGGGCGGGCAGAGATGGAGGCAGGCAGGCCCTTAGTAAAAATAATTCACAGTTTTAGAGAATATTGAGCTGAATATTGAGCAACTATTAGGAATTTAAGACATGAACGTGAATGTGCGTCTTATCTGTCCCAACTTAAAACTACAAATCCCGGAGCATCCTACCACAGCAGAACACCCATCAAGTTTTCTAACCTGTTTAAAGGAAATATGTAATTTTCATATATACAGACGGTTCGCGTTTTCAATTTGAAGATAATATATCTGCAGTAGGATGTGCTTTTGTTGTTTATTAAAACCAAACGGAACTAACTCACTCCATGTTTAAATTGTCACCTGAATATTCTGTATTCCAGTCGGAGCTCTTAGCAATTAAAGAAGCTATAAAATGGTGTACTGCTAATGGGAACAGTGCCCGTATTATTAGTGATTCACAATCAGCTCTACTCGCTATTAATGATAAATACAATTTAATTTCATTACCACATGAAATCATAACCTTGCTTCAAAACCATCCAGGACATATTTGCATGGGATGGGTTAAAGGACACAGTGGAATTTTAGGTAACGAGAGAGCTGATTGCTGCAGAATCTAATCTTCCTGTGACATACTCTTTATGTCCTATTTATACTGTAAGGAGAATAATACATCAACATATTCTTGAAGAATGTAACCAACAATGGCTAACAACTCCAAATGGAAGTTTAACAAAACATTATTTTTCCCTAGTGTATATGACAGAGGAAAATGTGGAACACTTGTACCAAATTTTGTTTTGACACAATTTTTAAGTGGACATGGTAAATTTGGTGAATACTTATCATGTTTTCACTTAACATCCAAACCCGAGTGCATGTGTGGTGAAGAATTTCTAACTGTGGTTCATCTGCTTTTCTGTTCCATTTTCTGGAGAGAAAGACAAGAATTAATATTCAAGCTAGACTCTCTAGGAACTGAATTTTCTGCTCCGCTCACATCTTTGCTAATGAAGCCACAACAGTATAAGCACTTCATGATGTTTATAAACTCAGTGTTCAAACGTCTGAAATAGTTTAAGTTAATATGCCTTAGATTAAATCATTCATTCCTTCCTTCTAGTATGTAAAATATTTTTGTTAAAATTGTATATTTTTATGTATTAACTCTAACTCTAATATACCACTGTGTAAAATAGGGTTCATAAATCTGGATAAATAAAAAAAAAAAAAAAAAATATTGAGCTGAACACTCCCATGAGTGTGATAATTTTGAAGTATTTCATTTTATTATGAAAAGCTTGTAGCATTGTCTTTTAACAAACGAAGGTTAATTTCCATGGTTTGTCTTCAAAAAAGATAGCTGTTTCGAGTGTCCAAGTTTCATTTTGGATAGCCCCGTAGCTCAGTGGGTAGAGCAACTGTATGACGTGCTAGGGGTACCATGTTCGATTCCCGGCGGTCGGGGTGGGAATTTTTATCAGGCCAAGATAATTCATCTTTCCCAGGGTCTGGAAGCATGAATGAGAGTGCGAATGTGTACGTGATCTAATGGTTAAAACCCAACGAATACGAGTTAACACCTTCGATATGTTCCAAAGGAGAACGGCCGGCGATATGACCATTGCAGTTAAAGGCTTTCTCCGACCAAGATAATTCCTCATCTTCCCCAGAGTCTGGTAGCATGAATGAGAGTGCGAATGTGTACGTGACCTAATGATTAAAATCCAACGAATACGAGTTAACCCCTTCGATATGTTCTAAAGGAGAACGGCCGCCGATATGACCATTGCAGTTAAAGGCTTTCTCCGACCAAGATAATTCCTCATCTTTCCCAGAGTCTGGAAGTATGAATGAGAGTGTGAATGTGTATGTGATCTAATGATTAAAACCCAACGAATACGAGTTAACCCCTTCGATATGTTCTAAAGGAGAACGGCCGCCGATATGACCATTGCAGTTAAAGGCTTTCTCCGACCAAGATAATTCCTCATCTTTCCCAGAGTCTGGAAGTATGAATGAGAGTGTGAATGTGTATGTGATCTAATGATTAAAACACAACGAATACGAGTTAACCCCTTCGATATGTTCTAAAGGAGAACGGCCGCCGATATGACCATTGCAGTTAAAGGCTTTCTCCGACCAAGATAATTCCTCATCTTCCCCAAGGTCTGGAAGTATGCATGAGAGTACGAATGTGTATGTGATCTAATGATTAAAACCCAACGAATACGAGTTAACACCTTCGATATGTTCTAAAGGAGAACGACCGCTGATATGACAATTGCAGTTAAAAACGGGGTATAAATAAAGCAAAAGAAAAAAAACGTTTTTTTTTTTTAAATTTTGTTGAACAGTTGTTAAACAACTGAAGATCAAATACGACAGTAAAGTAGCAGTTAGAAACTGCCTCACAATACTCAGGTTAAGTTGTGTGATTTTAGCAGTGGTCCAGCACTGGTACCTCTCCAGTAAAAGAATCAAGAGTGAAGGATTGTGGTCAGTAAGCGTTGGTCACGTATCAGTTATCTTTTCCCAACCAATGGACCACGTCATCACCTCTCGGTTCGCTGAGCTTCACGATCAGTTTAGCCCTCCCACAATTGCCCAAAGAACATTCGCTCAACCGGAAACAGATCTTGAAATAAGAACCCGAGCTTCACTTGTTTTAGCAGGGCTTAATTAGAGTTTAATGCTCCGAGATTGTGGTGGGATTTTAGCAGATTTTCGGAGCTTCAAACGGATATGTGGAATCCTCGTTGGGTAAACAAAATAAAACGAGAGCAAACCTAAACTATTTAACCCTTTCTAGCTTAATCTATTTTCGGTTGAAAGCTGTTTCGTAACCAGAGGGTGTATAATGGTACATTTACCCTCAAGATTCTTGAGCTCTGAGCTTAGCCCAATTAGCTAAAGCACATAACAACAAATTTCCATTTTGAAAGGTATTTAGATATGAATCATTGCCATGGTATCACATCCCTGCTAGTGAATGTGGAGGGTGCACGTAAAACTAAACTTGGTTGAATACCAGATGGCTATACTGCTATGTTAGTTTCAAATTTAAACAGAATATCGACTTTTCCCCATTTTTTATTTAATTTAACCTATGATGTTATCAATAAATTTAAAGAAACCACCGAATTTCGTAAAAAGTAGTGTGCTTTTAAGAAAAAAAAATTATTAGGAATGTGTTCTGACGAACAATTAACTATTTTCAATTTATTATTCCACGATTATTGTTATTATTATTTTTTTGTATATTACGTCCTCCAACGTTGAGTCATATCGGACCGTGAATGAATTGGGTGAAATGAGACTCAAATGAGTCCAGGGTCCGTGGAGCTTAGAATTACCCGACATTCGTCTTGAAGGATAAGGGAAATATCTGGGAAAAACCTTATCCAGGTAACTCATCCGGACCGAGATTCGAACTAGGGACCTCTTGAACGTCAGGCAGACACGCTACCATTCAGCCACCGAGGCGGGCTTATCCCACGATGGTACCACTTTTTGGTTTTAGATACGAAGATACGCACTTGCACTGCTTCGCTGTTGTCAACATTTCTTCCACGTAGAAAATGGGCCATGGATCCATAAGGATGGTAATCTGATGATGCGAGATCAGGGCTGTATGCTGGGTATGGAAGCAGTTCGATTCCTCTCAGCTCCTGAATTTTTTCCATGGTTGTTCGTGCAGTGGGGGAGTTGCATTTTCCTGTTCCAATAGAACTCAATTTTGGTTAACTAATGCTGACTATCTCGGTCTCAAAATTTCATTAATTCGTTCCAGATGTTAAGAACAAAAATCTGCATCGATTGCCCGCTTGTTTGGAACAAACTCCCAGTAAATCACAACTTCAAAATTCCAACACACACACATTACTTTGGAGCCGGACGAAGACTTTGGTAGGTTAACGGGGATCAAGCCACTGTTTCTAGACATCCTACCTTCGGTAGTATATCCATTTTTCATCCCAAGTGACAAATCTCCTGACATATTTATCATCCATGGCATTATGAATAAGCTAACAGCAGATATCAACCCTACCTTCGCCTGTTGAGGTGTCAGTTGATGACACAGCTTCTGTATGATTTTCCAAGTGCCTTAATATGGCCATGTATGTCATCTTGATGCAACAAGTTCTTTTGAAAACCTATGGGTACTTTTTTGCGGACATTCTCGCGAAAATTTGCATGTAATCTCAATATTCCATACTTTGATGCCTGATTTCGCAAACAATAGTTAAAACAAAACTGCATTTCAGCAACAAATGTTAGTTTAACACCCATGCTAAACCTCTTGTTAAACTAACAAGCCATATTTATGTTGTTAAGTAATTAACAATTGTAAATAGTCAAAATGGCGGGCATGAACTCAGCTGTTGATGACGATTTGCTATATGTAAGACGGCCACGCCATGGCTAAGTGGTTAGACCGATTGGCTCTCACCAAGGCGGCCCGGGTCCGATCCCAGGCGACCGCAAAGTGAGATTTGTGGTGGACAACACGGCGTTGGGGCGGGTTTTCTCCGGGACCTCCGGTTTCCCCCGCCACCTCATTCCACAGGTGCTCCATTTTCATCTCATGCATCATCAGTGTCACCGCCTGCGGTGCCGTATGTAGTAAAAGTGGGCGTTAAACACTACCGCATTTCACTATATATAAGACTTTCTAGATAGCATTCGTAGGAGAGAACGACCTATGAGGAGAAATTATTTTGAGGAGCTATCAGAAGATCTCTTTCTACAGAGGTATAGACTGTTGAAAGAACTTTCTATGAAGGTTACTGCGGAAGTACAAGTGAGGTTAGAACATGCATCGAAAGGAATATGCCGATCTCGCCTCAAGTATGAAGCAACCAACTTTGCAATTTTATAATTCGTTAAATTGTTTGGACACTACACTGTCCATTCGCCGTCTTGAAACGTTCAAGTCACTTCACCTACGCACCCCGTTTTAAATTTACGTAATAATCTCGCCTTTACTATTTTAAATTCACCGAATTATGTGGATAATACACTGTCAACCTCCCGTCTTGAAACGTTCAACTCACTCGTCCTTCTTCGCACCTCGTTTTAAATTTTCGTAGTAATGACGAAGTTCTTTCTTGCTTGTAGTAGTGACACATGCTTTTGAATTAAATTCGTTTCCAATTTTTTCCGAAGTGACATGTTTCTCTTTTACATTCACCGCATCCGCCCTCTTATTTTCTATTATTTGTTTACGATTTTGTTCACCCGCCACTTTTTCAGCTGTTTGCAGACGAAAATGTAAACAAAAGCGCATCGCAGTACGTTCAGAAAATAATACGACTCATCCATAGCCTTCTATAGCTGTAATATTTACAAGTCTCTTGGCGTATACACGTGTTTGTTAACATTTTCAGAATACAGGTTGGTGAAATGCAAGAAATTTAACAGTAGTGTTAGCGCTGTGACAATTGTTACGTTACATTTATTAACGTCGATTTTAACATCTATTGGTGAAATCGGGCATAAGTCTTCCAGAACGTGGCAAATATTTAGTGTTTTTATATACATTGTTGTAACGTTGGTACCATCGTTTTGCAATACGCTCACTAACGACATCACACATTCTTCGAGCTACGGCAGCGATCTTATAATCTACTAAGATTGATTGTACCCGTTTCCAAAGTCATTATGGAACAAAATGCTTAAGTGTCTGATATTAGGTATCCTTACCCTATCTTCACAAATATCTACTGGTTCATTGTTTACTATACTAGTTTCTTAATTACAGTCAGTAGCGAAAATATTGCTTTCCATCTAAAACACAGTTATTCCCAGAAATATATTTGGATGTCCTAATAGTAGGATCTATAACGGTAGTAGGATTGCAAAAGGCAATAAATGAAATCCAGAAATTCTGTGAAGAGTGGGGAATAAACATAAACATAAATAAGTCGAAATTTATGGTCTTCAAGAAGAGAGTTAAGCTAAAAAATATGAAAAGTGGGTACTAAATGGCCAAAGGGTAGAAGTGGTTAGTGAATTTGAATACTTATGAGTAAGGTTGAATAACAATGGCAAATGCGGAGCACACAGGAGAAAAATTGAAGGAAGGGCGGCAATGAATGGCATAAGAATATGCAAATAAATGACAACCAAGTGGTTAGAAAGAATGTATGAAGCACTATTTGAATCCAAAATGTTGTATGCAGTGGAGATCTGGGGGGGGGGGGGGGGGAGGTGGTCACAGAGGTAAACAAAACAGTGTATCAAAACTACAGAAGATTTTGTAAAGAGCTACTAGGTTTACCAAGATCAGCTCCTAGGGAAGTAGCTTTAGTAGAATTAGGAAAGACAAGAAGAAATGGAATAATAACGGAAAGAATAATACAATCTTGGTATAGGCGTTTGGCCAAAGAAGAAGGGGAAATTATGCATGCGACAGCAAAAAAGTTAAGAGAACTGAAGCAGTTGGTGGGCAAAGATAGAAGTAATTATGGAAAAACTAGGAATGGGAGATATATGGAGATTAGAGGAAAGGAATACAAGCGATATGGGTAAATTGATAAAATGCAGAGTAGAAGATATAGAAAGGAAGGAAATATGGGAAGTCCAGAAAATATGAAATCATTATAATTTTACAAACAAACAAAAGGAAACTGGGGACGAGAAGCATATGTAGATTACTGCAATAGACAAGAGAGAGAAGGGTTGGCTTGGATGAGGACAGGAACAATATTTCTAAGAGGGATAAGAGGTAGGGAAAAGGGAATGTGTGGGAGAAACGAAAGCATAGCACAGTATGTAACAGAATGTTAGGAGGAAAAACAGAATGGAGAAAAAAGTTTTGGGAGGAAAAATGGGAAAAAGTAGAAAAGAGGGTAGTATGAGGGCTGTTCAATAAAGAATGATCATAATTGTTTTACGGTCATCATTTTTCGCACTAAAATTCAAACTTATTATACTCTGTTAGCTTAAAGCTAAACAAACTCGCTGTAGCAGTTTCAATGTTGCTACGCCTGGTTCCCGCCTGTGAGAACCAGGCAAGTTCAGACATATTCAGTATCGCCTACCGCTGCAATAGAGGTAACATGCAGTTCAAGTTGATGTTAGAGGAAGATCCGGAGATTCTTTCAAAAGTAATCACTGCTGACGAAACTTGGCTACATCATTTTGATCCTGAGAGCAAACAGCAAAGCTCAGTGTGAAAATCTCCTTCATCACCAACCCCCAAAAAAGCAAAAGTGGTTGCTTCTGCTGGGAAAGTTATGATCATCTCATTATTTGATATTCATGGAATGATTTATCAGTATTTTGTACCTACACACACATCAATAACTGGACAATATTACAGGGATGTCCTGAAAACATTGCAAGTACATATCAGGCACAAAACACCACATTTCCGTGAAGCAGGCTGGATGCTGCACCACGATAGTGCGTGGCCACATATTCCCAATGTTGTTGCTGGATACTTGCAAAAATCAACGTGAAGTGCATTCCTCACACTCCCTATAGTCCGTATTTAGCCCCATGTGACTTTTTTCAATTCCGAAACTTGAAGAAATGCCTTCGTGGGCGTCATTATCCATCAACAGAAGCAGTAGTGAAGGCTGCGGAGGCGATTTTGAAGGATCTCTAAAATGGTTTCCAGCATGTCTTTGAAGACTGGCAGAAACGCTGGGACAAGTACATCGCATTCAGGGGAGACTATTTTGAGAAAGACCATCAAAGTTGTGGATGGGTAAAGGTACTTTGTCAAAAAATATCATTCTTTATTGAAGAGCCCTTTTTATTTATTTATTTTTTTAATTTACATACTTCAGCATTTAGTCATATTGGACGGTGAATGAAATGGGTGAAATGATGCTCAATGTGTCCGGGGTCCATGGAGCTTAGAGTTACATGACATTCGTCTTTCAGGTTAAGGGGAAACCCCAGACAAAACCTTATCCAGGTAACTCACCGTGACCGAGATTCGAACTCGGGACCTCTTGTACGTGCAGACATGCTACCATCTACGCTACTGAGGCGTGCCGAACAGCCCTTGTAGCTATATTGACGGGAAAGGAGGAAAAGAAGGTAAGAAGTATTGGTGAGTTCTTATAGAAAGTAAAAGAAAGATGGACAAGAATATAAGAAAGGAAGATGAGGGGGAAGAAAGGGACTAATTAAGTAAGAGGGAGGTGTGGAGGTTAAGACCTACCTGGCAGAGCAGTAGACCAGGGTGTCATGGAAGTCAAGGTAGCAACAAGGTAAAGACAAATGAAGCCTAAAGTTGTAAATTGTAAAATATTTGAAATACCTTAAAAAGGTCTTTTTAGAGAACATTTGTGTATATTTGTGTGTGAGTGTGGGTGGGTGTGGGTGTGAGTGGGTGTGTGTGCCTGTGAGTGGGTGTGGGTGAGTGGGTGAGTGGGTGAGTGTGTGTGTGGGTGTGGGTATGAGTGGGTGGGTGTGTGGGTGTGTGGGTGAGTGGGTGATATTACTAGGAAATTCAAGAATACTGAAAGAGCACCAGAAAGACCAGAAACAAGTGGAAGTAGGCGAAAAGAAACAAACATCTTGGGACGTAAAGACCATTCCAGCATTTGCCACCGACCGGGGAAAGTCATAGAAAAACTTAAGTCTGTTTGAATGATCGATAGGAATCAAACCCACAGCCATCTCGTCATGAAGTAGATATTGTATCATTTTGTAAAAGCTTTTTAGTTGATTTTATAGCATAATTAAAATCGAAGCTACTACAGCTCGTTTATTGATGCTGCTTTATTAGAGAAAAGCGTGATTACAGTTTGGAGAATTAAAACCAAAATGTGTTGACAATAATCTTGATTTTAATTTTAGTAAAGCAGCGCTTCATCTACAAAAGCAGATCAGGTAAATCTGATAAATCGAGGCATTACCAGAAGAGGATTTGCAGCAGAGGTAAACATTGGCTGCGCGTATTCACGCTACTGCGTACTTCAGCAAACATTTTAAAATATGAATTTCCGTAACAGAATTAACGTTCTAAATACATCAGCATTATGGGCTCTACCTTTTACGGTAATTACATCCTTGTGCTAAAAATAGCTTCTCATTTTAAGTGCCATTCGTTAACTGTAATTTAAATATACCTGTAACACCATGGGCAAATAAGTTACGTTGGTACACAGTCTTTTATGGATATTGAAACAGAAAGCACAGGTTTCCGATAGAAGAATGTAAGAAGGGGGTGATAAAAGCATATAAATTATTAATAAGCAATTAGGAATACATGATATAACAAATAAAGTCAAAGGGAATATTGTAATAGGAAAGAGTATAAATGAAATAAATATAGCGGAAAAGTTGCCTTAAGTTTCAACGGGCACATGAGGCCGGATACGTAAAAAATAGGACAATAGAGATCGTTAATGCCAGAGGTTGTACTCCCACTAGTCCTGGATCCGTAAGACAAGGACCCGGGGCTCCTTCTACCAGGGAGTTACCGAGCTGTCCCAAAAGGTCGCCCGACGCTTCCGTGGGGCTTTCCATAGGGCAATAGCTATAGTATAGCAACGCAAAGATTGTCCCTGTAAGGTATGTGCTATGGAAGAAGGACAGTGAATGTGTGTGGCAGAGAATGCCTGCTACACAGGAAGCAGACCGTTAAAAACATCAGCCCTATTCACTCTGTACATTGAAACCGAGAAGATTCATTCACAATAGTGGAAGCCGTCAGAATATTTTTGAATGATCTGTAACTGTACTGACATGGGGTGTCATAAATCTGTCCAGGGAGGGTGTGGGGAGCTTCGGCCAACCCCCCTGCGTCCCGTCTTTCGGAGACTTACTCTCCTGTGGAGGAGTATAGAGACTAACAAGCCCCCCCCCCATCTGGTCCTATGGACTCAAGACGAGATGGAAGTGGATACGGCACTTACGCGCGCCAACTCTAAAGCGGAAGGCTTCCAATATGACCTCGGTGGGGCCGCCTGGTGTTCTAGCACACATTCTACTAGCTATGTTGGCTAGTACCCGGGAATATTGATGGCCTCCCTCAACCCCGTCCGGAGACGTACCCAATCTCCCACGGGTATCGGGAAACACTGCCCCCTCGAGTCCAACCCAATCCGAACAACTCCCAATTATGGAGGGGCTCGGCAGTTCGGCCCAAAGTTCCTCAAATATGCAGTGCTGCCACCTGTTGAGTTAGGAAGTTACTACTGCAGGGGATTGGAGAAGGTTTGAGGAATAGCGCCAAAACCAAAGCTTTCACATAACCTACTTATTTAAGGAAGAAAAAGGAGGCATTATTTGTGACCCAGCCTCGTACGTGAGACATCAGATGAACTACAAGAAGACGACTTTTGGAAAGAAATAACAAGTATCGAGATTTTGGAAGCTATAATCATAAATTTGCAATACTCAAACGATGAAGACAATGAAATGATCAATTATTCCTTAATGTAATATTCACAGCCACATGGATGTACCGCTGGCATTTTCGTTGAATTAGAAAAATAAGTAATTCATAAATTATAATTATTTTGATACAAAAATGAAGATGGTGGCGATCAAGGGTTACCACAGCTCCACGTTGTGCGCCAATTTGAAGCAATAATGTTTATGGGTGTACACAAGTTCCACGTTGCGGCGCCAATTTGTAACTAAAATTTTTATGGTTGAGCAAATAAGTCGGCGAGCAATGAGGTTTCTCTCAGGGTATGCGTGGATGGGTGTGAGAAGGAGATTTTCACAACACTGGAATGCCCGTCTCCAAATTATTTATTCACTGCTTCTTCTTTTCAAACATCGAAATGGAAGCTGCCGACCGAGGGTTACCAATCTCGGTTTAGAGTTACTGAATGCTAATTGTTTATTACTCGATAAATTTTGATGACCCGACAAATATTCAAGACAGAACAAGTTGACCGCTCTAATAGGCTTCACGTCTCAGACTACTCTCTTCGGCCTGACACCGAGAGACTCCTCTGATCGGCTTCACGCCGAAGACTGATTATAATGGCTTCCTAGCCGCGAACTGTCCCCATCGGCCTCACGCCGAAGAGTGCTCTCTGACCACAGCTGCGCGTGTCTATATCTCTAACTTTCACTCTCAAAATTCCTTTTCAATCAAGATCCCTTTGTGGCTGTTTTGGTCGCCATTGTAAATGATCCAAGAATTCCCTATTCATACACGTCAAGTGACAATTCCTTTAGAAATCTTCTAAGGACACTGCTTCTTATATTGCTTTGTTATACACTTTCCCCCAACTCAACTGGCCTTGCCCTGGTCTTGACAAAGAACCAACATTCCTTTGACATCTATCATGATTCTTTGCTTCTGGCAAACCATAATTTCGGTATCAATTTTTAAACTATATACTTAAAACGCGTGTATAAAATATAAATATCCATGTTGCCATTATGATTTCAACAAGTGCATTATTATAAAACTTTGGAAAATTTAATTTGCGTTCCCTTAGGTTTAGCGCCAAGACCATTCGCAGGTGTGGGAGAGAGGGTGGGGATATTAAAGGAGTGGAGATAACAAGGTGACAACGCTGAAGGCTCTAACGCATGTAATTCGTTACAGGCGAAAACTCTTCTCTTTTGTAACACACAATAATTTTCTCTTCCAAAGTATATCAGCAAACCTGTGTTTCTATGTCTTTAAATGTTCTCCTAACTCCTATCCAAAAACTCTTTACATTCCTTTCCACCATTCTCGAAATTTCTCCCAGGTCATTACTTTCCGTGTTATATTACAACACTATCCATTATAATACACAAGAAAAACAAACACCAGTAAATTGAAGCAAGGATAAAAGAACCTACAAGCCAGAAAATAAACATTACCACCATATCACATACAACATCCCCAACAGTTTGTTCTGTCGTCGTCGTCACAGTTTGATTCCCGAAGGAACCTCTATCCTTTCGCCGTGCTAATACCAACCCCTCAACGAAGAATACCCTCATATAAACGGTAATCCAAGTTTCACTCTCGGCATTCCCCTTATATCAAGATAACTCCCAAAGGGGCTTTACCCTTTAAACTTGCGCGTACTCGTTTGCTGAATAAAATACTGCATTTTAATTTTACCTCTATGCTGAACTGAAGGATAAAGAAATAAAGCAGTTTTCTAACTGGTATGAGTGGTACAGTGAATTTTATGTACTTGTACTATGAATTATCCCTCCCTCCTATAAAGGTAGCTCATAGGTTTTGATACTACCTCATTACATACAGCTCTACAATGACCATTCGGGAAACAAACATAGCTCCGGATTGATTGTCACTTTTTCAACACTGTCGCCTGTTTGTTGAAAGTTTTCCATTTCTTTATTGAATGTCCTTCAATATTAAGTCATATCAGACAACGAATGAAGTGATATACGAATGAGTACAGGGTACATAGAGCTTAGAGTTACCAGACATTCATCTTTCACCATAAGGGAAGCCTCCAGATTTAAGTCATATCAGACGTTGAATAAAATGATATTTAAATGAATACAGGGTACATAGAGCTTAGAGCTACCAGACATTCATCTCTCAGGATAAGAGAAAACCTCCAACGTTAAGTCAGATCGGACGAGGAATTACATGGTATTCAGAAGAGTACAGGGTACATAGAACTAAGAGTTACCAGACATTTATCTATCAGGATAAGGGAAAACCTCCAACGTTAAGTCATATCGGACGTTGAATGAAATGATGATCAAATGGGTACAGGGTACAGAGAGCTTAGAGCTACCAGACATTCATCTTTCAGGATAAGAAAAAACCTCCAACGTTAAGTCATATCGGACGATGAATGAAAACATGTTCAAATAACTACAGGGTACATAGAGCTTAGAGTTACCTGACATTCATCCTTCAGGATAAGGAAAAACCTCCAACGTTGTCATATCCGACGATGAATTAAATGTTATAATGAGCTAAGGCCACATAGAGCTTACAGTTACCAGACATTGATATTTCAGGATAAGGGAAGACCTCCAACTTTAAGTCATATCAGACGATGAATGAAGTGATCTTTAAATGAGCACGGGGTACATAGAGCCTAGAGTTACTACACATTCATCCTTCAGGATAAGGGAAGCCTTATGCAGATAACACACCATGACCGAGATTTGAAGTCGCGACCTCTTGAATGTGAGGTAGGTTAGCCACGATATATAGGTGGTTATTTGTTGAAAGTTGCATTATGACAATGTGTGCATATTTCGTGTAGTAAAACATAACTGACATCTCTTTTCACGCTCGCAGCAAATGTTAATATTCCATGAAGGGAGAAGGTTTATTTTTACTGCAATACGTTTACAAACAAAGGTGAAATATTTGACTAGATTTTGAGAATTACGATAAATGCATGCAGAAATTTTCAACTTTAAAGTATCAATGTAGAGTTGAATATAAGTATACAATTTCTCATTAATTTCATAAAGATACAATAAGAACACAATAGAGAGTTACAAAAAATGAAAAAAAATGTTGAAATTAGATGCACGTTTTGCTGGTAAACAAATGAACTTTAAGACAGTGTGTTACTGCCATATATATCCAAGTGTAGCTAAAATATGTATGAACAAATGTGCTCCCCCTGTGTAATTTTAAGGTTTTGTACTCACTGTTGCAGCTATAAATTGTTGGCTGGACAGTGCTCCTTGTCGAATGTATGTTTAGACATGTGATAGCACACACGGGCCTCTTAGTAGGATAATAAGACCAGGCAGCAATATCAAGAAATATCATATTAAGAAATTTCTGAAGTCAAATTAATTTTTAAGAGAACACAAAATCTTTGAATTATATTTAGCCACTGTTAAAGAAAATCCAACAACTTCGATTCGAGAAACAAGAGAAGACAGCTATCAAATGAAACGTCGTTGCATTTGTTTTAGAAGTATCACTTTATACACATTCTTAGCGTCGCCATGTTTCTTTCTTTTGTTCTACTGGGAATTGTTTTAACGGATTATACACACAAAAGCAGTATAGGTAAGACCTGAGCACATCCTGTCTCATTAGCAGCGAGCATTTTCAAAAGGAAATTCCTTTAAAGGTTAGATGCTAACTTGGAGTTAATGAGGACAGAGGCGCAGTATTATGTCCGTCGCCACAATGGATGTGACAACCCTGTAATGCACTTACCTGTTGTAGGCTCTAATTTGCTTCATCTGTACACGCAGGCGGCGGCAGCGTTTCCTTAACAAGATGTCGACACTGTTGCAAATCCATGGATGTCTGATTAAATCCGACGTACAGTTTAATAACATTTTGTCAGCAGCTTCGTTACATTTGCTAAATGACATTGGGACATATTTCAACAGCTGGAACAGAATTAAGTGCTGCAACAACTCCATTCTTTTAGTTCCTTAGCTGCTAAAAAAAAAAAAAAAAAAAAAAAAAAAAACTCATGAGGACTTTTCTAATATGATGTCCGACATAGGCGAATGTACTGCCAGCTGCTACAGTGATGAACAACAAGATCTTTCAGGGTGTAATACGAAGTGCGTTCGAGTTATACCACCTCCATTTTTAGGACTGGGATAAGATGGCAACTTCTGTTTTCTTTTTAAATACACGTGGACTCTCTGTGAATGCGTCAGAGTTGGCAGCACTGTACAGGGCATAGAACACTAGCGGCAGCCACGAGAGCTTTTGATACTTAAAATGTTGACGTTTTCATTGCCAGAACGGCGTGTAATCATTCATTTTCTCCTTTTTCGAGGTGTAACATCTATTGTAAGCCATCACCAGGTGAGCGAGGCATGTGGTGATGGTACTATGGATGTGTCTAATGTACGTTCCTGGGTGTGACAGTTCAATGAAGACAGAACATTGTGTTACAACAAACCAAGACAGTTAAGTGAGGCATGTGGCGCTGGTACTATGGATGAGTCTAATGTACGTTCCTGGGTGCGACAGTTCAATGAAGACAGAACATCGTGTGATAACAAACCAAGACAGTTGAGTGAGGCATGTGGTGATGGTACCATGGATGTGTCTAATGGACGTTCCTGGGTGTGACAGTTCAATGAAGACAGAACATCGTGTGATAACAAACCAAGACAGTTGAGTGAGGCATGTGGTGATGGTACCATGTATGTGTCTAATGTACGTTCCTGGGTGTGACAGTTCAATTCGTGTGACAACAAACCAAGACAGTTTAGTGAGGCATGTGGTGATGGTACCATGGATGTATCTAACGTACGTTCCTGTGTGTGACAGTTCAATGAAGACAGAACATCGTGTGACAACAAACCAGGACAATTTAGTGAGGCATGTGGTGATGGTAACATGGATGTGTCTAATGTACGTTCCTGGGTGTGACAGTTCAATGAATTCAGAACATTATGTGACAAAAACCAAGACAGTTTAGTGAGGCATGTGGTGATGGTACCATGGATGTGTCTAACGTACGTTCCTGTGTGTGACAGTTCAATGAAGACAGAACATCGAGTGACAACAAACCAAGACAATTTAGTGAGGTATGTGGTGATGGTAACATGGATGTGTCTAATGTACGTTCCTGTGTGTGACAGTTCAATGAAGACAGAACATCGTGTGACAACAAACCAAGACAATTTAGTGAGGTATGTGGTGATGGTAACATGGATGTGTCTAATGTACGTTCCTGGGTGTGACAGTTCAATGAAGACAGAACATCGAGTGACAACAAACCAAGACAGTTGAGTGAGGCATGTGGTGATGGTAACATGGATGTGTCTAATGTACGTTCCTGGGTGTGACAGTTCAATGAAGACAGAACATCGTGTGACAACAAACCAAGACAATTTAGTGAGGTATGTGGTGATGGTAACATGGATGTGTCTAATGTACGTTCCTGTGTGTGACAGTTCAATGAAGACAGAACATCGTGTGACAACAAACCAGGACAATTTAGTGAGGCATGTGGTGATGGTAACATGGATGTGTCTAATGTACGTTCCTGGGTGTGACAGTTCAATGAAGACAGAACATCGTGTGATAACAAACCAAGACAATTTAGTGAGGTATGTGGTGATGGTAACATGGATGTGTCTAATGTACGTTCCTGTGTGTGACAGTTCAATGAAGACAGAACATCGTGTGACAACAAACCAGGACAATTTAGTGAGGCATGTGGTGATGGTAACATGGATGTGCCTAATGTACGTTCCTGGGTGTGACAGTTCAATGAATTCAGAACATTATGTGACAAAAACCAAGACAGTTTAGTGAGGCATGTGGTGATGGTACCATGGATGTGTCTAACGTACGTTCCTGTGTGTGACAGTTCAATGAAGACAGAACATCGAGTGACAACAAACCAAGACAATTTAGTGAGGTATGTGGTGATGGTAACATGGATGTGTCTAATGTACGTTCCTGTGTGTGACAGTTCAATGAAGACAGAACATCGTGTGACAACAAACCAAGACAATTTAGTGAGGTATGTGGTGATGGTAACATGGATGTGTCTAATGTACGTTCCTGGGTGTGACAGTTCAATGAAGACAGAACATCGAGTGACAACAAACCAAGACAGTTGAGTGAGGCATGTGGTGATGGTAACATGGATGTGTCTAATGTACGTTCCTGGGTGTGACAGTTCAATGAAGACAGAACATCGTGTGACAACAAACCAAGACAGTTGAGTGAGGCATGTGGTGATGGTAACATGGATGTGTCTAATGTACGTTCCTGTGTGTGACAGTTCAATGAATTCAGAACATTATGTGACAAAAACCAAGACAGTTTAGTGAGACATGTGGTGATGGTAACATGAATGTGTCTATGTACGTGAAGACAGAACATAGTGTGGCAACGAACTAAGACAGCTGCATACGTTGCCCCCAATATTGGCGTTTCTGTGGGATCTGTGCACACAATCCTGCACGAGGATCTGAAAATGCTTCAGCTATTCTCCAAAACAACGTTGTCCACTCGGTGGATCATGTCGTCAGACCAGCTGGTGCGAGGCCGTGACTGTCTTGGTTTGTTTATTTCATTTGTTTTCTTGAAGGCGCTTAGGAAATATTACGATAGAATCGTCTACAGGATATTTGGCGGTTCGACCAGTCTTGATCTATTATACCTATGGCCCAAGTTTAAACGTCAGAGAGGAAGGATGAGTTGAGAGGAGACAGCGTGTGACCGACTGAAGGAATCACAGCAGTGCAGAGGTCGGTGTCCCTACTTTTGACCAGCTGGAAGCTCCAAAGCAGGACAGTACGACGGCGTCCTACCCACCGTGTTCCTGAAGTGGGCACTAGGTCTGCCCGGGGACCAGAGACCTTCACACTTGAGGAGGAAGTGCTTATCATCCTGCCATGCAACGCCATCGTCACTTTCTACCCTGAAAGAGACCGTCAGATGGCGAATGACGTGAAATGATAATGGTGGTGAAATAGAAATTTGGTTGGTGTGTTTAACGCAGACTACATTCGCGTGGTGACCCGTGGAAAGCCGGGAAGTAACCCATAGCTTACTTAGGCCGTTCACGGGACTCGAGGCCAGACCTTCGGAATGTGGATTGTAGACGAAAACGGCTGAGCTATCCCACTCGGTAAGCCGGTGCATACAAAGAGATCTAAGCCAGGACATGTCTAACGCAAGCCTTCTCACTTGACGTCATCACACCTAACCTAGGGAAACAGCTCTTCATCGACTTTTAGGGCGAAGTAACAATGCCGCAAGTTCCCCAGTGAGGCACCTGCTTGTGGTGGTGTTGGCGCATATAGGAAATGAGCCCATCTCCCTCGCGGCTAAGTGGGAATATTGTGCATCTCTCACCCTCCCTAAGGTGCTGCTCCACAGTGCTTCACGCCCCCCTTTTAGGTTTAATTAATGGGACACTGACTTCCTCAAAAGTTAGAGCTTTCAAAGTTTTGGTGTTTATTTCTTAGGTTGTCTCCGTGAAAAATCTCTAACTTTGTTTCGAAATAGTTAACAGTTTATTATTATCTTTTTGTAATATTAAGATCAAGTTTATATTTACTGTGCATATTCCAAAGTATTACAGTTTACAACTTCAGGCTACATTTATTTGTCTTTACCTTGTTGCTACCTTGTCTTACATGACACCCTGGTCTTCTACTCTGTCAGGTAGCTCTTAACCTACTTGCCTCCTTGTTACTTAATTAGTCCCTTTCTTCCCCCTCATATTCTTTTCTTATATTCTTTACATTTCTGTCCATTTTTCTTTTACCTTCTGCAAGAACTCACCAATATTTCTTACCTTCTTTTCCTCCCTGCCCGTTAACATTGTTATAGCTACTATCCTCTTCTCTACTTTCTCCCATCTTTCATCTCAAACCTTTTTTCTCCATAATGCAACCTCCTCGCATTCTGTTACATAGTGTTCTACGCTTTCTTTCCCCCCACAGAATTCACAAATTCCCTTTTCTCTACCTCTTATCCCTCTTAGAAATATTGTTCCTGTTCTCATCCAAGCTAACCCTTCCCTCTCTTGCCTACTGCAGTAATTTACTTATGCTTCTCGTCCCCAGTTTCTTTTTATTTGCTTGTATGTTTGTAATGATTTCATATTTTCTATACTTCCCCAAATTTCCTGTCTTTCTATATCTTCTATTCTGCATTTTATCAATTTAGCCACATCGCTTGTATTCCTTTCCTCTAATCTCCACATATCTCCCATTACTATTTTGTCCATAATTTCTCCCAGCTCTGCGCACCAACAATTTGAGTTCGCTAATATTTTTTTGTTGTTTCATGTATAATTTCATAATTTACCCTTCTTCTTTGGCAAAACATCTGTACCAATTTTTTTTTATTCTTTCCATTATTATTCCAGTTCTTCTTTAACAGTTCATAAATTATTTAATTTATAATGTTATAATACGGCACAAAATGTTCCTTATGCAACGGCTTTCGTCCTCCAGGAATAATATTTGAGATTATAAATAACTAATGGTGATGAACTTGTAGAACAGAATCGTTTGGGCTTAAGACCACACGACAGAACTGAAAACTTAAAAACTGTTCAATATAAATTATTCTTAAAGATTATTTTCAAAAATGTAATGTTGACACTCATTCTTGGGTAAAGAGGCCACATGCGAGTTAAACATTTCATGCCTTACGCTAAGTGTACTCTGAAACAACTGAATGACGACGGACTTGCGACCGTGCAAAGAGGGTTATACATAAAGGATGTATAAAGGAAGTAAAATCAAATCATTTAATATACCGTTTTACATATATTTTATTTTTATATTAACATACATGAAATTTTACAATAATTTTTCATATGTTGTGTCTTCCTGATACACGTATTTAATTGCATCATTATTTTTGCTTATTTTTTGAATATTCGGGAATGTTAGGTTACGTATACATTTTACACATGTTATTACATGTCCGTACTGCTGTCTCCAGAGCTCCAGAGACACCCAAAATCTCTATCAAAGTGGGTTTTTGATAGGGTTTTTGAATATTTAATAGGAATTGGAATAATATTTAATATATTTTGATTATCAAGTAGATTCTGTAGCTCCTCAAAAAGATATTTGTGATCAAGGTAAAACATAACCTATAAAAGCTATTTTAACAGGTCAAATTTTAACAGTTCTATATTTCCTTTATTATATTCTTAATTTCTCCCATTCCAAGTCCCTAAAATGTTTTCAAGATGACCACTCGAAGAAAGCCAGATAAAATGATGAATCAGATTCTAACAACATCTCCAATGAACAACTGCAGGAAGCAGAAAGACGTCGATCTCCAAAAGTTGCACAATAACATTGGAATCAAAGGGAATAGTGCCTTAAAGGCCGAAAAAAATCCCAAGAAACGTAAAACTGGAAGGAAAATCAATTTGCCTGATAGCTCCAGTAACAAAGATTCTATCAACTAATTAAATATATGTGACGATGAGGAACTTGCAGATTTGGAACCTGTGTCAAAAGATATCTGTTTTATTTGTGTATCCTGCTCTGAATAGGTATATGGGGAATGCAGCGGAGCCGACACTCCTGATAATTATAAATGTGATTATTGCATAAAGAAACTATAATTGGTTTATTCAGTTTCAAGCGCCACTAACTGCACATGGCAGGCATTTCCGCTCGACACAATCTTTTATATTTATTTATTTTCATAGCTTCCGGTTTAAAAAAAATGTTTTAATAATTATCACCCGGTATTTTTTATGCTAGAGCAATGATTTTTTTTTTTTTTTTTTTTTTTTTTACAGTAAAAGCCAGAAGAGACTGAGGTGTAAAATGGAGAAAATTAAGGCTCGTGGTGTGAACAAGTTCCTACATTTGAAGAGCAAAACTGCCAGGGGTATCAATGAGAAGATGACAGCAGTCTATGGAAATGATTGCCCATCGTATGACACTATTGTGAGGTGGAAAATGAATTTTCAAACTGGTCACATGTCCCTGACAGATGAGCCAAGAGCTGGTAGACCGTCAGCTGTCACAGTGAAGAAAGTGGAGTGTTTAATACTGGAAGACAGACGAGCAACCACCCAATTGATGGTGAATGAGAAACATCTTAGTTATGGTAGTGTGTGAAACATTATTCATGACGAAATGCACATGTCTTAGGTGCCTGCACGATGGGTTCCACGTTTGCTAACTCTTTCTAAAAGAAAACGTGGCGTGACTTTTCAAGACTGATGTTGATGCTTTTCGAACTGGATGAATATGATTTTTTTGATTATCTGGTAACCATGGATGAATCCTGGATCTATCGGTATTATCCAGAGACAAAAGCCATGTGTATGGAATGGAATCATGCCGATTCCCTCCTCCCAGAAAGACAAGGGTGCAAAAATCACCTGTGAAGGTCATGCTTTCAGTTTTCTGGGACTATCTTGGAGTCATCTTTACAGATTATCTTGCCAAGGGTCAAAGCATCACTGACAGATACTACTACAATCTTCTAGACAAGTTACGAGCAGCTCTGATTAAGAAACGACGCGGCATGCTCTCCAAAGTTGTTCGTCTTCTGTCTGGCAAAGCACCAGGTCATTCATCTCAAGTTGCAGTTGACAAAACAAGTGAATGTGGCTTTGAGACATTACAGCATCCGCCTTATTTGCCCGATCTCGCAGCAAGTGACTTTTTCTTGTTTTCGATGCATGGTCACCGCTTTGACAACACAGATGACGTCATTAATGAACTGGAAGAGTGGTTTAAAGCGAATTCTGCAAACTTCTACAATGAAGGTATTGGGAAGATCCAGAAACGTTGGGAAAATGTGTAAATCTGGAGGATAGCTACGTAGACAAGAGCTAACAAGCAGATATCAACAAAAACACTCTATCAGATTAATAAGGAGTGATAATTAAAACTTTTAGACACACCCTTGTAAGTTTGTTTAGTAAAATTAATGCGTAAATGTGCAATACAATCTATGACACTGTATCCATCGTATGACCACATTTGATAGATTACAGTTGCCGTGACCTTGATTGTATGAGTGAGTGTGCGACTGTTTGGCATTCAGTCCCCTCCCCTATGTTAACGAGACGCATGTAGCCTATAACTCCGCCGTTTACTAATCTGTTGTATTGCTTTGCGGGTCTAGTTATTACTAAGCTCTGTCCTGGAACTATGCCTCACTGTGTGCTACTCCTTATAAATTTAGCAAAGAAAGCCCTTTTTAAAAAGCCAGACTCAAACTCTTTGCGCCAGCAAACCAATTTTAATTACAGGCTGACAGGCCCGCTCAGTGTCTGCGACATAATGAAACCGTCAAATTACATTTTTAGCATTAAGCCAAAGCTGTCAGTGCCCATTCTCGTCACCGTATTAAATTCCTGATCGATTTCACAGAAGGGACAAGGAGGAGACCTCCACTTGGACACGCGCGCCTTCTCTAGACAAGCTTATTAAAGCTAATGGGTTGAGGTATCACTGCTTCAAAATGTTCTGTAACTTATCGACAGGAATTGTCACCGAGGTAATAGCATCCCTCTATAACCGAGAATCAGCAGCCTCTGTCTGTAGCCTGCACTCAGGACTGCCATCCTGAACTTAGTGCTTTTCGTTGTCTTCACATTCTTTCTTTCTTTCTTTCTTTCTTTCTTTCTTTCTTTCTTTCTTTCTTTCTTCTTTCTTTCTTTCTTTCTTTCTTTCTTTCTTTCTTTCTTTCTTTCTTTCTTTCTTTCTTTCTTTCTTTCTTTCTTTCTTTCTTTCTTTCTTTCTTTCTTTCTTTCTTTCTTTCTTTCTTTCTTTCTTTCTTTCTTTCTTTCTTTCTTTCTTTCTTTCTTTCTTTCTTTCTTTCTTTCTTTCTTTCTTTCTTTCTTTCTTTCTTTCTTTCTTTCTTTCTTTCTTTCTTTCTTTCTTTCTTTCTTTCTTTCTTTCTTTCTTTCTTTCTTTCTTTCTTTCTTTCTTTCTTTCTTTCTTTCTTTCTTTCTTTCTTTCTTTCTTTCTTTCTTTCTTTCTTTCTTTCTTTCTTTTCTTTCTTTCTTTCTTTCTTTCTTTCTTTCTTTCTTTCTTTCTTTCTTTCTTTCTTTCTTTCTTTTCTTTCTTCTTTCTTTCTTTCTTTCTTTCTTTCCTTTCTTCCTTCCTTCCTTCCTTCCTTCCTTCCTTCCTTCCTTCCTTCCTTCCCTTCCTTCCTTCCTTCCTTCCTTCTTCCTTCTTTCTTTCTTTCTTTCTTTCTTCTTTCTTTCTTTCTTCTTCTTTCTTCTTTTCTTTCTTTCTTTCTTTCTTTCTTTCCTTTCTTTCTTTCTTTCTTTCTGTCCTTCCTTTCTTTCTGTCCTTCCTTTCTTTCTGTCCTTCCTGTTCTTTCTGTCCTTCCTTTCTTTCTGTCCCTCTTTCTTTCTGTCCTTCCTTCTTCCTTCCTTCCTTCCTTTCTTTCTTTCTTTCTTTCTTTCTATCTTTCTATCTTTTCTTTCTTTCTTTATTTCTTTCTTTCTTTCTTCTTTCCTTCTTTCTCTCCTTCTTTCTTTGTTTCTTTCCTTCTTTGTTTCTTTCTTTCCTTCTTTCACTCCTTCTTTCTTTGTTTCTTTCCTTCTTTGTTTCTTTCTTTCCTTCTTTCTTTCCTTCTTTCTTTCTTTCTTTCTTTCTATCTTTCTCTCTTCCTTTCTTTCCTTCTTTCCTTCTTTCCATCTTTCGATGTTTTCCTCTTTCCCTCTTTCCTTCTTTGTTTGTTTGTATGTGCTTATGTGTGTATTTATTCATGTATTCATTCATTCATCATTTATATAATACCTTTACCAACGTTAAGTCATATCGGACGATGAATGAAATGATGTTCAATACGAGTACAGGGTACATAGAGCTTAGTTACCAGACATTCAGCTTTCAGGATAAGAGGTAACCTCCAACGTTAACTCATATTGGACGATGAATGAAATGATGTTCAAATGAGTTCAGGGTACATAGGGCTTAGAGTTACCAGACATTCACCTTTCAGAATAAGAGAAAACCTCCAATGTTAAGTCATATCGGACGATGAATGATATGATGTTCAAATGAGTACAGGATACATAGAGCTTAGAGTTACCAGACATTCACTTTTCAGGATAAGAGTCATATCGGACGATGAATGAAATGATGTTCAAATGAGTACAGGGTAGACAGAGCTTAGAGTTACCAGGCACTCATCTTTCAGGATAAGGGAAAACCTCCAACGTTAAGTCATATCGGATGATGAATGATATGATGTTCAAATGAGTACAGGTTACATAGGGCTTAGAGTTACCAGACATTCATCTTTCAGGGTAAGAGAAAACGTCCAACGTTAAGTCGTTCTAGCAATATGCCTCCAGTTTTGAATATTCCACTGTTCAGTTTCCTTAAAAACATTTGTCTTTATGTTCACATAAGAATAGCGTTATATTGAGGTAATTTTTGCTTATGTGTTTATATTCTGTTGCTGTATTTGTGTAGGCATGATTTGCTTGTAGCTTTCTGGAGTGAACAGGCCTGTCTCCAGAGAAGCACCAGGTGTTTATCGATGTCTTCACTCCTAAATTTCCCCATTTCGGTGTGCTCGGAAATACTAACTCCCTGGAGTTTTTAAGTGCATGATGGTGTGCAAATGGCTCCTTAAACAGGGCGTTCCTCCTGTTTTACACAAAGGTTTCGTCCTGAAGGGATAAAAACTGCACTTCCGTAAACTTAGATGGCGAACTGTCATCACCACAGATCCGTAGACACATAACGTATTTATCATTAAACAACTCATCGACAAAAATGGAAAATTTAATAAAGAAACGCATGTTGGGTTTAACTATTTGGAAAAGGCCTTTGATCGATGTAAAATGTGGGAAATATTGGAGGAGAGAGAATACCCGCAACAACTTATAAGTGCAGTACAATGCTTCTTCCTTCAAACGTGAATAAATATGAGGAAATATGGCAGAAGTTTTGCAAAAATTGTTACTAATCAAGTTGTACTTTACACCACCACATTTTAGTGTTTATACTGACGTTCCTGTAAGGAAGTGGAAGCAACCGGTTTTTAAGATCACAAAGAACAACCTATTAAATATATCATTGTTTGGTGACGATTTGGTTGTTATTCAAAATAGCGTGTCTTCCCTGCAAAAGTCTATTTTTAAACTTGAAGAAATGTATGAGAATTTGTTTTATGAAAACAAAGATAATGACATTCATAGGGAAGGAACCGGTTAGGACCAAAATAGCTGTAAACAACAGTTGACCGCTTGACTGCCCAGTACAAGAAGGCAAGCTAGAGGAATGTGCAACGTAATGACACCTCGGGGTGTATGCTCGCCTTCCGAGTATGACAAAGATGGAAGGTTCATTTAGAATACACAAGCGTCGTCACATAACATAGAGCGATCGCTCGCCTCGGTAGCGTGGATGGTAGCATGTCTGCCTCACGTTCAAGACGTCCCGAGTTCGAATCTCGGTCAGGGTGAGCTAACTGGATAAGGTTTCCCCGGGGGTTGCCCTTATCCTTCAAGACGAATGTCAGGTAGCTCTAAGCTCTGCGGATCCTGGACTCATTTGAGCATCATTTCATCCAATTCATTTACCGTCCGATATGACTTAACGTTGGAGGACGTAAAGTTAAAACACACACACACACACACACACACACACACACACACACACACACACACACACACACACACACACACACACACACTCACACACACTCACACCTTGTGGCAAGTCGGGGGTGTCGAGCGAGTATTGCCGCTAAGTTCGGCTCAATTATTTGGCAGGGGCTTAACTCCTAGGGTCCTCAGCAATGCCTATAAAATTTGAGAAATATCGAAGTCCTCATCTGCTCTAGGAGTTATCCTAATATTCATGAATATAGGATCAGTGGCAAGGATCTCTTTGTACAGGGCGTTCTGGGTGGATCAATTACGGTACTTGGAAAGAAACACAGGTTAGTTCTCTTACGACGATCGGTTGTATTTCAATTACTCTCGAAATACATGTTAATTAGGCGACCTCTGAATGGTAGGCTTCGCGCTTGCGTGGTTGCATTCCCGTGTCTATAACACGACTCATCAGATTAGCACCCCGCTACTAACTACCTTTAATTAAACGCGATTTCTTTAGCTTACTCGTCCGTTCAGTTTAGCCCACAGTAGCCAAAATAACCTTAATGAACGCGATTACTGTCCGCGTGCGTTCGCACGACGATGTAGCTCGACCTCCAGCTACCGACTGAACTTTAGATATGTATTTGTTCCCAGATAGGTTATATGAAACTTCGCTTCCCCCTTCAGTTCATTATTTTTAATTAGTTGGTGGGTAGAACACATATGGAGTCCCAGTTAAGAGAATCTCATCCTAGACCAACCGAAACGTCCCCTTCCTATCAAACTATGTTTGAAACTAAACGCTGGGCGTGACCCTTAAACATTTATGGTTGCGGTCAGCTTTCCTAGGGGACAATGTAATGTAATGTGTAGTGTTTAACGCCCGCTTTTACTACATACGGCAACGCAGGCGATGACACTGATGATATATGAGATGAAGATGGAGCACCGGTGGAATGAGATGGCGGGGGAAACCGGAGTTACCGGAGAAAACCCGCCCCAGCGCCGTGTTGTCCACCACAAATCTCACTTTGCGGTTGCCTGGGATCGAACCGGGGCCGCCTTGGTGAGAGCCAAGCTCTAACCACTGAGCCACGGCGCGGCCCTTCCTAGGGGAGAAAAAACCTACCGATTCAGAGCCCGTAACAAACCTGACACTGCACACAAGATATTTGTTTCAATACATGTGTATATTCCTTTAACATTCAATTAAACTTCTAAATGTTTCTTAACAGTTAATTAATCAACTCGATGAAGAGAGTACGGTTTCAACCTCCATTATCATTTCATATCATCTCTCATCTGGTGGTCTCTTTCAGGTAGAAGTGTCGGCGTGAGTCTCGGTTCATGTCAGGATGATATGCTCTGAGGAAAACTACTTCCTCCTCCGTTAGGTCGGTTGCCAGCCTCAGCTCCTCTGCTGGGACAATTTCGGAACCACCAGCCAACGACCTTTGGGGCTCAGTTCGCTTGCCTGGTACCATTAGAGCTCGGCTGACAAGCTCGTTGCCGTCCCGCTGTGGGGGAGCGAGTTCGTTGTCCTGGCCTGTCCGGGGAAGTCTCTATCCAAGTAAACTGTAGGGAACCTGCCCTCTGTACTGTCGTGGCTCCTTTGTTCGGCCACCCTTTCTCCTTCACCTCATTCTCCCTCCCGGGTGTGCCCCCACTTGGGGACTTAGGAACAATGGGCCCAGCATTTTGACCTACGTACCGAATCCCACCGGTAGGGGAGGGGATCCGTCCCCTTCAGCTGCTGTGGTGCGAGTGCTGCGGACCCCTAGCACTCGTGTTACCCCTGACGTTACTAGAAGAACCTCGGGTCTAACTGCCGAGCCCGTACCGTCGGAGAGTTGTTCGGAGTGCGTTGGACTCGAGGGGCAGCGTGTTTCCGACACCTACGGGAAATTGGGTATCTCCGGCCAGGCTACTGACGCCCGTAGGAGGTAGAGGTTTGCCTAAAATGTCCCGGGTACTAGCCTGAAGAGCTAGTAGAAGGTGAGCTAGATCACCAGACGGCTCCACCCACGTTTTCTGTAGTCTACCCTGCGGGGTTGATGCGCCTAAGTAGCTTATCCACTTCCTTCCCGTCTTGACGTTCTTGTCGATGGGGGAGCTTTTTAAGAAATCAGATATCGCCCTATGGAAAGAGCCCAGGAGTTATCCATCACTCCCGGGTAGAAGGAGGCTTGGAACTTTGGAATTTTGGGTAGATCCTCTGCGCATAACTGTACCGAATCCCCTCTGTAATGGAATCCTAATCCCAATCCCCACATAACTCACCTCTGCATAATATCTACCGCTGTAACAAACATTAGATATGGCAGCATGGGTGACATATGCACCCTCATACACTCATTTCCTAGTAAACAGATAAACAGTTCAAGCTCCTCTGCCCTTCATACACCTCTAGCCTTATTGTCGTAGGCATACAGTAGTGATAAGAAATATGATGTAACAATAAAATATATAAAGTTAAAAAACTGTGTGGAACCATTAATAAGGCATTTAGAAGCAAAATTAAAGCTTTACAAAGTTATGGCCGTACCTATATTATTATGTGTTTCAAATGGGAAGATGTTTGTACTTGAGCGCTGCTAGGTGTGCAACCAAGCGGAGTCCTGCGGTGTTGTCGTACTGCATTCCCCCTAAGTGATGTGTGACGAGCGGCAAACAAATCAATCTCTAATAAATACTATTAGCGTTAAGTCAAAAATTCAGATTCATGAGGAAGGAGAGAGTAATGTATCTAACATAACCGTAAAAATACATACTTTTAGCTAAAATAGTTTTCCTAATACAAATAAAGTAGATCCCATCATATTATAAGAATAGATTTCGACATAAACACTGTAATGAATATCATTATTGGTTGGCATGTATATTGGAAATTACTCAGAGCTGAAACATTTGACATGACGTGATAAAAGAAATATGTACTTTGAATAAGCCATGGTGTTGGTTAAATTCGATGAAAGGAAACAATACACTTCTTGCTAGTCTGTCAGAACTTGTTGGTCACATTATATCTTTGTTTATGAATGATTCGTAATCTCTATTTACTCTAGATAGTTCAAAGCTGTATTATCCTGTTACTCTTCCATGAAAAAGTGTATCAGCTGAATCAATGAGACGCGATCCACCTTTCCCCTTACTACCGCTAGGGTTATTGTAGGCTCAAATTATGTTGCAAACAGAAATAATATTTTTAAACTTACTGAAATTGAACGACTTATTTACGAATAAATAGACAAGGAACACAACAAGACTGGGAAAACTGTGTCAGATAACAGATAAACCACAAAAATACGACTTTTGAGATTTTGGAACCTATCATCATAAATTTGTAGTACTCAGACGATGAAGACAATGACAATGTATAGTGTTTAACGCCCGCTTTTACTACATACGGCACCGCAGGCGGGGACACTGATGATACATGAGATGAAGATGGAGCACCGGTGGAATGAGATGGCGGGGGAAACCGGAGGTCCCGCAGAAAACCCGCCCCAGCGATGTGTTGTCCACCATAAATCTCACTTTGCGATCGCCTGGGTTCGAACCCGGGCCGCCTTAATGAGAGCCAAGCGGTCTAACCACTGCGCCACGGCGCGGCCGAAGACAAATGACAATGACGAATTATCTCGTAACGTAAGTAACATTCACAGCAATACGGATGTACCGCTGGTATTTTTGTTGGGTTAGAAAAATAAGTAATTCATAAATTATAATTAATTTTAAACTAAATATTTAAACCATTTGCGTAGTATATGAATATCCATGTTGTAATTTTGATTTCAACAGCTTCATTATTATAAAACTTTGGAAAATTCAGTTTGCGTTCCCTTATGTCTAGCGCCAAGAACATGTGCAAGTGTGCGAGAGAGAGGCAAATATCAAGTGTGGGGATAACGAGGTGGCAACGCTGAAGGCTCTAACGCATCTGATTTGCTACAGGCGAGAACTCTTCCCATTTGAAACACATAATAGTTCTGTATTTACTCAAACAAAGGACACAGATATGTCCCTTTGTATCTTTCTCTCAATTTATCTATAATTTGTTTTATAGCAAATACTCCATCTGTACAATATCTAGGTTTTCGAAATTCATTCTGCTCTTCTCCTAATATACACTCCTGGAAATGGAAATAAGAACACATTGACGCCGGTGTGTCAGACCCACCATACTTGCTCCGGACACTGCGATAGGGCTGTACAAGCAATGATCACACGCACGGCACAGCGGACACACCAGGAACCGCGGTGTTGGCCGTCGAATGGCGCTAGCTGCGCAGCGTTTGGGCACCGCCGCCGTCAGTGTCAGCCAGTTTGCCGTGGCATACGGAGCTCCATCGCAGTCTTTAACACTAGTAGCATGCCGCGACAGCGTGGACATGAACCGTATGTGCAGTTGACGGACTTTGAGCGAAGGCGTACAGTGGGCAAGCGGGAGGCCGGGTGGACGTACCGCTCAACACGTGGGGCGTGAGGTCTCCACAGTACATCGATGTTGTCGGCAGTAGTCGGCGGAAGGTGCACGTACCCGTCGACCTGGGACTGAACCGCAGCGACGCACGGATGCACGCCAAGACCGTCGGATACTACGCAGTGCCGTAGGGGACCGCACCGCCACTTCCCAGCAAATTAGGGACACTGTTGCTCATGGGGTACCGGCGAGGACCATTCACAACCGTTTCCATGAAGTTGGGCTACAGTCCCGCGCACCGTTAGGCCGTCTTCCGCTCACGCCCCAACATCGTGCAGCCCGCCTCCAGTGGTGTCGCGACAGGCGTGAATGGAGGGACGAATGAAGACGTGTCGTCTTCAGCGATGAGAGTCGCTTCTGCCTTGGTGCCAATGATGATCGTATGCGTGTTTGGCGCCGTGCAGGTGAGCGCTACAATCAGGACTGCATACGACAGAGGCACACAGGGCCAACACCCGGCATCATGGTGAGCGGAGCGATCTCCTACACTGGCCGTACACCTCTGTTGATCGACGAGGGGACACTGAATAGTGCACGGAACATCCAAACCGTCATCGTACCCATCGTTCTACCATTCCTAGACCGGCAAGGGAACTTGCTGTTCCAACAGGACAATGCACGTTCACATGTATCCCGTGGTACCCAACGTGCTCTAGAAGGTATAAGTCAACTACCCTGGCCAGCAAGATCTCCGAATCTGTCCCCCATTGAGCATGTTTGGGACTGGATGAAACGTCGTCTCACGCGGTCTGCACGTCCAGCACGAACGCTGGTCCAACTGAGGCGCCAGCTGGAAATGGCATGGCAAGCCGTTCCACAGGACTACATCCAGCATCTCTACGATCGTCTCCATGGGAGAATAGCAGCCTGCATTGCTGCGAAAGGTGGATATACACGGTACTAGTGCCGACATTGTGCATGCTCTGTTGCCTTTGTCTATGTGCCTATGGTTCTGTCATTGTGATCATGTGATGTATCTGACCCCAGGAATGTGTGAATAAAGTTTCCCCTTCCTGGGACAATGAATTCACGGTGTTCTTATTTCAATTTCCAGGAGTGTATTTTCAAAGGCAGGGAAGTTGAGCCGTGTTTGTTTTGTTTACATCAGCTGATGCCGCAAGTAGACTTTACTACACTGAGAACCTGTTACTTTGCTTACTTTCATTCACTACTTTCATATGGACTACCATTGTGGGGAAATGCTACAAATAGTAAGATGATATTTAAGTTACAAAAGAAAGCATTGCGAATTATGGTTATATATAAAACTATATATATATATATATATATATATATATATATATATATATATATATAAGACTATTACGTGTTTCAAATGGGAAGAGTTCTGGACTCCCGCTAATCAAATGCCGTATCACACTCAGCGTTGCCAGGTTGTTACCCCACTCCTTTTATATTTCCCTCTCTCACGCACACTCATACAACGTGCAGGTCTGCTTGGCGCAGACGTAAGGGTAAGCAAATTATATTTTACAAACTTTTACAATGATGCAGTTGCCAAAATCCAAATTGGAAAAAGCATTTTCGGAAATAATGTATATTTTAAAATACTATAGATAACTGTAATTATAGTTTATGAATTACCTGTTTTTCTAACCCAATGGAACTGCCAGTGGCTCATCCATATCGTTGTCAATGTCACTTCCGTTAAGAGACAATTCGTCATTGTCACTGTCTTCATCGTCTGGGTCTTGCAAATGTATGATTATAGGTTCCAAAATCTCGTCACGTGCTATTTGTTTCTTAAAACCGTCTTCTTGAAGGTATTATGCATGCCTCAAGCAGTTTTCCCAGTCCTGTTGTGTTACCTTGTTAATTTCTTCGTGAAAAAGTCGTTTAACGTCCGTCAGTTTAAAAGTATTATTTCTGATTGCAACCCCCCCTTTTTATTTGAGCCCACACCAACTCAATTGGATTATATTGGCAGTGTGAAGGTGGGAGGCGTATTTCCTCGTGTCCCATTTCAATTACAAGTTGATCCAGCTGACACAATTTTTCCGTGTTTCTAAACGCAAGTGCTCTTTGCAATAATTAATTGTTAGTTTCTAATAATGAAAAAAAATTTGAAGAAAGTGTACACCTTAAATATAATACTTCCAGTCTGACTCCGCAATAACTACCTTTTTGACTCGTCACTAAATACACCGCAAGAAGCCATTGCACTATTTAACTCTGATACCGAAATTAAGGTTTGCCAAAAGTAAAGAATTATGATAGATGTCAAAGGAATGTTGGTTCTTTGTTACGACAAGGGCAAGGCCAGTTGAGTTGGGGGAAAGTGTTGTAACAAAGGCAATATAAGAAGCAATTTCCTTAGCCCACTTGACTTGTATGAATAGGGAATTCTTTGGATCAGTTACAATAACAGCAAAACAGCCACAAAGGGATTTTGGTTGTAAAGGAGCTTCCTGAGAGTGAAAGTTAGATATACACACACGCGCAGCTGTGGTGAAGGAGTCTTCGGCTTGAAGCCGATCAGAAGGGTCTTCGGCGTCAGGCCGATGAGAGTAGTCTGAGGCGTGAAGCCTATTAGAGCAGTCAATTGGTTTTGTCTGGAATATTTGTCGGTTCGTATATATATGAGGAACGAATAAATTTATTGAGTAATAAACATTCTGCAGTCAGTAACTCTAAACAGAGATTGGCAATCCTCGGTCGGCAACTTTCATTTCGATGTTTTAAAAGAAGAAGCAGTAAATAAATAAGTTGGAAACGGGCATTCCAGTGTTATTAAAATCTCCTTCTCACACATCCACGCATACCCTGAGAGAAACCTCATTGCTCGCCAATCATATTTGTCATCATTCGCCAATCTTATAGTTACAACTCTTACTCTACTGTTTGGTCTGAACTCTCCAGAGTAAATAAACACTTCTTATCCAGCATTCATTCCGAAATATAATCATACAGTATTCCACAGGCTAACAGAAAATGAAGTGTTTGCACTTTCTCGAATTTAACACCTTGACTTATTCACAGTAATTCTTTAATCCGTCACGTCAGTAGTTTAAGTTTCAGTTCTGAGTAATTAAAAGTATATGTACATACATACACACCAACCACTTTGAACTTTCTAGAGTAAATAGAGATTACGAACCATTCATAAACAAATACGAGGCATGTTTTTTAAGTCAGTACCGTTTTGCAATTCCGCCGCCGCAGTGCTACGATCGGCGTTCCGCGCATGCGTTCTGCTTACCTACATCTCTTGTGTACGCAATGACGTCATTACAGTTTGATTCTTCATTGTATACGTTGGTTACTGAGTGTTTAAGATACCTCCGACAATCATGAGTCCCGCTGATTGTGAAGTACGGGCTGTTATACGATATCTTAGTGCTAAAGGCGTAAAACAGATCAATATTCATCGTGAGATCTGTGAAGTGTACGGACAAAACATTATGAGTGATGGAATGGTAAGGAAATGGGTGAGAGCATTTAAAGATGGCCGCACAAATGTGCATGAGGAAGAACGGAGTGGGCGTCCTTCGGTCGTTACTGAAGATTTGGTGCAGAAAGTGGACGAAAAGGTGAGAGAAAACAGACGCTTTAAAATTTCATCATTGTGCGACTATTTTCCTCAATATTCTCGTAGTGTGTTGTATCGCACTGTGACCGAGATGTTGAAGTACCGGAAATTGTGTCTACGTTGGGTTCCGAAAATGACGGATTTGCACAAAACCCAACGTTTAGGCAGTGCATTGACTTTACTTGAGCGGTACCACAATGAAGGTGAAGATTTTTTAGACCAAATGGTTACTGGTGACGAAACATGGGTGGTATACGTCACACCAGAATCGAAACAACAATCCATGGAATGTCGACATTCATCATCACCCACAAAAGTAAAGTTTAAGCAAACAATTTCTGCCCGGAAAATCATATGCACAGTTTTTTTGGGACAGAAAAGGAGTATTGCTAGTGGAGTTTCTGTCTTGTAATGAGACAATCAATGCAGCGTCTATTTGTGAGACATTGAACAATCTGCGCCGTGCAATCCTGAACAAAAGACGTGGCAAGTTGAGTAAGGGTATCTTTCTGCTGCATGACAATGCCCGTCCACATGTGGCTAATCGGACCAAAGATCTCATCAAATCTTTTCACTGGGAAACTCTAGATCATCCTCCATACAGCCCTGATCTGGCGCCCAGCGACTACCATTTGTTCCTGCACTTGAAGAAACATCTGGGCGGTCAGCGTCTTCAAGACGATAATGAAGTCAAAACAGTTGTGATACAGTGGTTAACATGTCAGGCGGCAGAATTTTATGAGGAGGGTATTCAAAAACTGGTGCCACGTTATGACAAGTGTCTCAATATTTACGGAAATTATGTAGAAAAGTATATTAAGGTACAGGCGTTCATGTAAAAATAAAATTATTGCAATATCTGTGCACGTTTTTTTAAATTCCAAATCGGTACTGACTTAAAAAACGTGCCTCGTATATAATGTGACCAGACACGTTCTGCTAGGGAAGCAGGAAATTTATTGTTTCCTCTCGCTTGAATTGGATTATTCAAAGTAATTCATGTCATGTGAAACATTTACGTTTCAATTCTGAGTAATATGAAATATACGTTCACACATACATGCCAACCAATAATGGTATTCATACAGTGCTTACGTCGTGATTTATTGTTATAATACAGGTAATAGTGGTTTATTTATTTGTAATAGAAAACTATTTGAGCTAAAAATACGGGGTTTTCATGGTTATGTTAGATAAATTACTCTCTACCTTCCACATGAATCAGTTTTGGCAAAATCTGAAGTTTTGTCTTAACGGGAATGTAATACGACAGTACCGCAGGACGCCTATTGTTTGCTTACCTAGTAGCGCTCAAGGACAAACACCTTCCCATTTGAAACACATAACAATACTGCGAACTACGTCACGAATGCTAAAATACAGCCATAACACTCGTAATAAAGACAAATGACACACCAATATTCATAAAACAAAACTATTTGAGACTTCTGTCAAATCCATGGGTTTAAAGCTATACAACCACTTGTCAAATTAATTAAAAAACATAACCTCTATAAATAAGTTTAAGACAGAACTACACAACATTTTTAAAATGAATACTTAGAATACAAATCAGGTAAAATATAAATTAATCAGTTTGTTGTGCGTAATTATACTAATGTATTTTATTTCTTTTCTTGTTTCATGTGTCCGAGATTGGAAGACTCATCAATGAAGAACTTTAACTGACCAAAACATTAAAATCAAGTGTAATACTTGAGTCAGTGTCTGCATAAATATTCATAACTGAACTGATCTGTTATTGTACTCAAGTGTCTTAATGTTTTTCAAGCGTGAATAGTAATTTGTGTAAATTATCTGTAAACTTTAGATTGTAAATACCTTTTAGATGAATTGTAAATATTGTTAAATACTCTTAACTATAATGACAATTGATTTAAGGCTTCACGGGTGATCAGCCGCGTCAAATTTAAGAAGATCGAATTTACAGACGTGTGTAAATTATTAAACTCAATGGTGAAGTGTTTAACATATACCGTTTATTTTATATTTATTTAACAGAAATAATATTACAAAATATTTTTTTCAACTCTTAGTATTTTTTATGTAATCCTTTAGCCTTTATTACCATTTTGATGCGTTTAGGCATGCTCTCTACAAAGGTGGAGCACTTTTCCTTTATTTCTTCATCTCTGTGCCAAATGCTTATCATGCCCTCAATAAGCTGAACTTTTGTTGTTATTTTAATTTTTTTCAGTCTCTGTTTAACAATACCCCAAAGATTCTCTATTGGATTTAAATCAGGGCTATTCCCCGGCCATGGTAGTACTTTTACATTGTTTTCTTTGAAGAACTGGGTTACAGATTTTGCTCTATGGCAGGGAGCACTGTCATGCATGAACACAAAATCACCATTTGGAAACCATTCTTTACTTTGCGGAAATAGTCTTGTTTCTAATACACTTTTATACTGTTTCTGCTCCATAGATCCCACAACTATGTATAATCTTCCAGGTCCATGGACAGACATACAGCTCCAGACCATTTTTCATGTTGGGTGCTTTACTCTTTGATCGACACACTG